>VYZX01010877.1:43879-59200 GCA_013401335.1 Brachypteracias leptosomus | reverse complement strand
TGTATATCAAGGATAAATTCCAAAAAGTAGCCTCTGGACCATGTTATGGTTTCACCACTTTACAGGATGATGGTTGTATGACAGCTACCCTCTAGTGAATGGTTTCAGGGAAAGTAGGGGTAAGAAGATATCTGGGAGATCTCACTGGTGCAGTTCATCCTGCAGGAGCACTGACTTCACGGCTCCTGTCTGCCTTGCTCCTTTCCCCCTTGCTCCTTTCCCCCTTCACGACCAGCACTTGAAGTTACAGTGACAGACACTAATCCTACCCTTCAGAGCTGGGGTTGTGTGTGAGCAGCTTGTTTACTAAACCTCCAGTCCAGTCTTACTTTCTGCTGCCAGGAGTTTGGGGCCTGTTTTCCACCAGTATTCATTAACTTTAAGTTATCATGAGGTGTGCCAAGTTTCCATCAGCCCAGCAAAAACATTCTCAATTCCAAACCCTATTTTCCTGATGGCAGAACTTTATGCTGTAGACTTTCTGAGCTGTCTTGGCCAGAGAAACCTGTTTATGTAGTTACATTTTCCTAAGAAGCTGATGGGAGCACACACACTTTAATAAGACAGAATATTATAGTGGCCACTGGGGCCAGTACTTCCTAAATACTTTCTAAAATCAAAACAATGGGAGGTAGGGAGGAAGAACTCCTAAACTTAAAAACATTGTCAACAGAAAAAAATAAGCTGTAAATATATAGAGAATTTTGCTTAGAGATGACCAAGGCTTTCGGTCCTATAAATCCAAATCCTAATTCTAACAGTGATCCTGAAATTAGCTTGCTTTTCATGAGAATCAGTGAACCAAACCTCTTCAGGTCTTACCCTGAGATGAAACAGGAGTCAGTGGCAATAAATGTAGTGAATAAAAATCTTGCCAGGTTGAACACTGAAGATTTATTTTGGCAAACTTTAATCCTTCTCAGCACACTCTGTCAGTATGCAGGTATCCAACTCCCAGTACAATTAAGTGAGTCCTTAATTCCTGTCCACTGAAGTAAACAGAGGTGAGGTTATCAATTCTACTGGGTTCTCAACTTGCCTCGGTGTACAGATTGCAAGGATGTGACCATAATGACCAAGTGCATTACTAATACCTGGTTTCTTCATTTGTGAAAGAAAAACTGCTCAGTGGCTGTTAAGTGGAACGAGGTAACTGTTCTAAATAAAGTCTAATTTCATTATTGTTTTTACTACACAGAGGAGATCTAGAAATCTGCATCCTGTTTTGAATTACACAGCATGCTTAAAGACACATCCATGGTTTTGCAAAGGGAACTGGAAACCCTTTATCAAACAGGAAGAACTAACATTTGAAATGGTCTCAACAACAAAGTAATGAGAAATTATCAATGTGACAAAGATATTAGAAAGCCTTCCAAAAGGGATGTAAGGAACTGCAGACTAGGAAATCTTAACATTTGTATTAGGAAAAATGGTAGAAACTTGCATTAAAAATATCCCATCATCAATCAAAAAGTAATAAACATTTTATAACAGAGAAGAGCAGACACTACTTTTGCACAAGGAAGTCATACCTCACAAATTTACCAGAGGTTTTGAAAGATGATCAAGAGCAGGTAGATGTGGGAAATTCAGGTTATGTAGTGATTGTAGAGTTTCAAACAATTATACAGTATTTGTCTCCAAGAAACTGAGCTGGCATCGTAGCAAAGAAGACGACCTCAAAACTTCAGAACTGATCAAAGTATAGAAACAAAAGGTCAAAATAATCAGCTCATTTTACAGGAAAAGCAGATCACCAGGATCTGTGCTGAGGCTTGTGTTCTTCAATATAATAATAAATTATCTGGAAAAAGGGTGATGATTGTAGGGCAATGACATTTGCTGGTAATTTAAGGGTTTTAAAATGAATATTCATGTTACTTACTGCCTGGGTAATGAACTGTCAGGGGAAATGTAATGCTTATAAATGCAGGATCATAAACAAAAGCTGTCCTAACTAGATCTATATAGTGATAGGCTGTAAACTAAATATTACTAGAATAGAAAGAGATCTTAGAGTTTGTGAATAAGTCTGTAAAAATCTGCTCAATGATCAGTTACAAAGGTAAACAGAAAGTCATAGAATAGAGAACAAAAGTGAAATCATTATTACGCTACTATATATCTAGGATATGTTGCTATTTTGATTATTTGCTGTTCTGATGACATTCATGTCAAAAGAGTACAGTGGCATAAGAGGTACAGCAGGAACAATTATAATCAAAAGTACAGATTTCCTTCTATATCAGCAAAGGTTAAGTAGACTAGAACTTGTAAGTTTGAAAGAGAGAAGACTCAAAGGATTATAGTAGAAGTTACTATCATAAGTGGGAGAAGATGAACAGGATATAATTATTCAGAAGTTCATAAGCAAAACTAAGGGGCAATAAATGAAGTTATCAGACACTAGTTTGGAAAGAAAGAGAGGCACACATTCACTGTGTGTAACTGGTTAAGTTATAGAATTCACTATGAAGAACAGTATCGAAGCCAAAATCTGAAATGGTTAAAAAACAATAGAAAAAAAATAGGAAAACAATGCATCCATGGACTTAAATTACAAAGATATAGCTGGTAGCTCAGGAAATCTGTGGCTAGACAAGGCTGGAAGGAAAGGCAGAGGAAATATCACAGCACCATGTCTTTTCCCAAGGCATCCACAAATCTCCCTAGGGAGAGACAAGGTGCTTCACTCTGACGCACTACTGGTTGTTCTAACATTATGTGCTTAATTGTATCATGTCAGATCTCTGAGTTTCTGTGGGAATCCCATAAAAAAATATTTCCCTCTGACAGTAAAACCAAACTTTGAAATCACAAGAAGTGCTTCAAGTTTGAACATTTTTTCTTGAACTTTTAATTCAGGTCACATTCAGATAAATTTCTTTGCACTAAAGGCAGCTGGAATACTTCTAGTGATTCCAATGCACTTCATAATTCTCTTTGTAGTATTTCTATCACACGTGTCCACAATGATTTAAATAATACTGAAGGTTTTGAAGATGTGAAGCATCGTATAACTGTTTGCAGATAATGTAACAATAATGAAAATTGTCGCTATGTCACACAAATAAGAAAGTGGGAATTGCTTTTAATTGCATACAAGTACTGAAATAGACTTATAAGAGATTGACCTCTGAATTGGGTGATCAAATATGGGTGGTCTTTGATAACAGTGTAAGAAGAAAAGACTAACTGAGCAATAGAAAATAAAAGCTGTAATAAGGTCTCTTAAACCTTTTAAACACTATTCTCAGAATCTTTTGATGTTCATCAGATTTCTTGGGCTGGCAGAGCCAGATGGTAGTGCTGAAGGCCAGACATGCCTGGGAAGGCTTTCCTTGGAGCCCTTTACAATTCAGTGACAAAATTCTCATTTATTGCAGTGGGACCAAACTCATTGTTAACTAATGTTAACTCATTAGGAAGGGATGGGCTTTTTGACAATTGATTTAAAGACAGAGAACTAGAATATGCAGGTGTTTATACTTCACTGCTAGTTCTGAACAACTATTATCATAACATTTTACTACATTGCTTTCTTATCACTAAATGTGGGCAGAACTACAGTGTGTCTCAAACTGTATGACACCTTCCCACAAAAAATTAGCATCACTCTTATCCTTATCTGGGAGCTTTGCCACTGGTTACCTAGCTGATTACCCCACTGAGCACATTCTGCTCTTATTAACCAAGGAGTGACCCTTAAGCTAGGTGGTTTACTAGAATTATTGCTTCAGTCATACCACCAGATTTATCAGATCTGTGAAGAGGCCACCCCATACAGATGCATTCTCATGAAGTCTGTATAGGTGAGGAGACTACAGTATTTCAATGTCAGCTTTCTGTTACAAGTATCAGACTTGAAGGAATTATCCTAAATAACCTCTATTCTGCTTTCTACCTAAGCAAGACTTAATAACAAAGACAAATCACACAAAATGAAACCACCTTTCCTACCATTTAAGTGACAACTGCTTGCTCTCTGGGGCAGGCTGATACATTTCACACTGACAACTGTGGAGATAAACCTTAACCCAGTCTTGTATCCACGTCCTATAACTGAGTGCCCATTGTGGGCTGAACTTTTCCTAGCACGCCATGAGCCCATCACCACTATGCAAGACTTCTTTGTGAATCCTGGAATCTTGTGCCCCAAGCAGTAAAGCACTGCACACAAAGCAACATCTCAATCAGCCAAAGTCAGTAAAGGTAATTGGTGCCTGTTCACCAGGGTATTGCTGTAAGGACTTAAATGGGTGGTGTCGAAGAAGCTTTTAAGTTCACAGAAGAAACTTTGTAAGGATTTTGGAAAAGATTTGTTATCTTATAAAGTCACCTATGTCCCATTAAAAAAAAAAAAGTTGAATGGCTGAAAATAATACTCCCTATGACTTCATTTATATTCTCATGATGAAGATTTAGTAACAGTATACTATACTGATCAATGGTTTTAGATTCAATAGACTTTACTTGGGTCTTTCACTTAAGAGAGAGAATTATTCTATGCAAAATCGTAAAGACCATGTGAATTGGATAAAAGCTGCTAATATTACTGTAGAGTGAATGTAGCCACTACCTTGTAACCTCATGATATTTCTTTACAGAGATACCAATGCTTCAACTGAACACATCATAAGGAATAAAATGCATTCCAAACTAGGTAGGAAAATATTTTATGATCCCAGAAAAGACACCGAATTCATCAAAAGTCCTCCTTTGTAGAAACTTATTAAACATAAAGCTACTTACAAAGTACTCAATCATACATATTATACAAAGGCATGGTGATTTAGAAGACTCTGAGGAACGCTCAGCTAAGACAATAACTCTCATTTTGCAAAAGTAATGGGGAATTCAGATTAGGATTTTTCAAATATTATTCCTGCAGAGAGGCCAGACTGTGAATACTATGTATTATGTAAGATAGCAGATACCCAAAGACCATATGAATTGCAGAAGGGCAAGCAGAGAAAGAGTGGACTTGTATTACAAGCCTGATCAACAGTGGTTCTTAGTGCAGCTGATTAAATTGTGGTTCCTGGCAGTCTTCTCAATTCCTCTGCTGCTGCGTGTTAAAGTGTCTGTTTCTATTCAGACCAGGTTCTCACTCTTTGTATTTATAACCTAGTACATCTGACCAAGTTAAGCAGAATTACTCCTTCCTGTTGTCTCCTGGGGACCTTGACATAGTGGATTGGCCACCATGCAGCTTTCATGCCAGAGAGTATGTCTTATTTTAGGGCAAAGAGATACAAAGAAAACAAGACATAAGACAGTCAACAGTCTGCACACAATTCCAATTTACTCTTAGGTGTGCCAGTAGCTATAAACACAAATTCATGAAACTGTTCTAGTCTATGTCTTTGCCTGTTCTCACCATTCCTCTCTAGGCTGGGGTCCTGTCCCCAGCCTGCATCATTAAAAAAATTCTATGTTTACCTGGCTTTGTGAATTAGGGCAACTTTCCCAGAGGGCGGTGTTTTTCCAGAGTTGTTTACCTGTCTGAGGAATTTGCATTAAACTCTCTCTCCAGTGAACTGGGAATATTTTACATACTACAGCATTGGAAAGATAACTCTTTCTTCTTTCTTTTTTTTTTTTTTCTGTTTTAGCATTTGCTGTTGTTCTCATATCTAAGACACCTCAGTACAATTGATTTGAAGTTTCCAGGTTTCCAAGGTCTCCCAACTGACATAACATCACTATTTATTATAGATGGTATAGAAGAACTTAAATGTTCGAGAAAATTGGTTGAGAGTTCCTGTCTCACTATCCCATTAGTGTCTACTCTTTGGTGAGGAATCAAGAGATGCAGCCAGTGGATTAAATCCATACATGTATGAAGATCTAAAGCATATCAGAAATCTGAAGAAGGAAAAATATTAAAAGAGATCACATTATTACAGCTCATATACATTTGTAAATCTTGTCGAAAAAATATTATATTGTTAATTTTTCTACCAACTCTCTTTAGTTATATCCAGTCTGAGCAAGTTCTGTCTAAAATGTGAAATGGATGTCCAAACTTCTCCATAGTCTCAGAGAGAAATACAGTCTGTCCTACTTTCCAGGACTATCTCATGTATAGCTACATAAATTCATTAGGTGCCTCCCTTATTAGCTTTAAAACTTCCAAGGTATTTACCTCTAGTCTCCCACATATACTCAGAAGTGGAAAAATGGATGCTTATCTCCTACCTACACCTCTCATTTAATGGGTTAGTTGGATTGGCACTTGAACTCAGTTACAAGTCCCTTGTGAAGACTGAAATGTTTATTGTGGCCAGGACTACAACTAACCACATCTGAAGCTATGGTAGTACTGGATGCATCATTATTTAGTTGATAGAATATTCACCCAGGAAGTGAGAGAACTGAAATTTAGTTCTTAATTAGCCTAAGAGAGTAAACATGCATCTCCGGCACACCTAGGTACCAAGCAACAGTGTAACTTGGAGAAGATGACATCCCCTGGAGCAGTTCAGCCACTGGACAGGCAGGATGACAGGGCCTGTAGAAGAGTAGGTCGGAGGTGTCCCTGCCGCAGCCTATGCATTCACTCCCCGGTTTGGAGAGGCAGGGCTGGGCATCTAGCCCTAACTTCCAACACTCCTTTTGTTCACTAGGCAGTGACAGTTTAATATAAAACACCTACACATTTCAAGATACTAGTTCTGCCCTGACCACTGTTTTAGCATCTGACACAATCACTTTTTGTCTGGTCTTGGTAATATGGAAGCAAGGAGATGAAATAGCTGAAAGGGTAAGTTATCTCCATTCAGCGTCAGAGCTCCAATTCTAGTGAGATTCACAATTAAACTTCAGTGATGAACTCAGACCCACAACATAAGCTAATGGCAAAAGTGAGATTAGAATAAAGGAACTGCTGGCAGGATTTACATACAGACAAACCAGTCATGCTTCAGAGACATGACTCCACTTAAGTAAAATTTTGATTAATTAAAATTACACAGAACAACTGGAACCAGCCATATTTCTAAAATTTCTTTAAAAATACTTCCTGAATTTGCTAGAGGCCACAGGCTTGAAACACGGGCAGGATCCTATGCAAAGTGTCAAAGGTTCAATTAACAACAGTGTCACCAGAATCCCATTTTTTTTGTTTTGTCTATCATGTCTGACTGCAGTCATTTCCTCCCACTAATGTCAGGTCTGTATTGCTTTTGACCACTTTAAATTTCTCCTCAGACAGGGAGCAGCATAACCTTGATTTTTTTACTGTGTCACAGGCACATTCTATGCTATGTAAATGGCAAAAAAAATTGATAGAATCCTCTTATCTGCTCTTATATTTGTATTTTATATTTAATATAAATATGGACAATCCTACACTCATTATTACCACTGCATTTCACAGAGAGTGTTTTTCAGACCCGGATCCAAGCACATAAAGAACTTACAGAGAACTTAAGTAGAAGTTACAAAAGGGGCAGAGAGGGATGGGCAGTGATGGGTGCTGATGCCCTCTATTTTTTATATAAAAAGGTCCTTGTCCAGTCAGTAACTTTCAGAAGAATAGCATGGACCCTGTTCCATTACTTAAGGGAATGATTTCAAGTTTCCACGACAGGGGGAAGAGGAACAAGCAGCAGATCTCAAATATAGAGAAGCACTTTTTGGCAGACATGCACTGAGCACCTCAGAGTGTGTTCATATATGCATATATATATATGTGACTTCTTTAATGACCCTTAACAGGTCTCTGCACAGCTATAAGATCTGAGATTCCATATGAAATATCTATTTCCCCAGGCCTGTACAGGAAGGACGAGAAATTAACTGAGACTTCTGGATTTCTCTCTAAACTGGACTAAGAACAGTTAAGTGCTTTTATAAAGAACTTTCTTAACTGAGCTCTGTCCTTTTCTAGTGGATATCAAACACAGTGTTTGAAACACTGGTATTTTAGAGAATCAAGACAGAGATAAGAATATAATTTGTGGCAATAACATGATGAAGTTTGTCACATTTTCACTTTCTAAGAGATACCAAGGGAGAAAATAAAGCCTGAAGACATGAACTGGCAGTGCCATTTTCCATGTACTGTTCTCCAACAGAGGCCAGTTCAAGGAAGCCACAATGTGCCACAATGATTGTATGTAATGATTTGTATGTACATATAAAGTTATATTTGGACATTTTTTGTGAACAGTATATTTTAAAAGCAGGTAGACTTAAATAATGCTGAATAAATAGTAGGCTGCTTTTTTAATCAGGAAGCCACAACCAGCAATTTTCTGCTCTTCCAGCTGACTCTTAAGAGAAACTAATCACAAGACAAAAACTGATACAAGAATCATGTTTTCCAAATGCCTTTGCACTATTGACTTGGAATACATTGTCTCAATAACCCTTCAATAACTCAGTTTGATGATACAGCAAAACCAGATTAGAGACTTTAGTACCTTGTTCTATAAAGATCTTGGCCACAGAATAAAAAATCCCCCTCTAATATAGCTTAAACTCAAATTTTCTTAAAAAAAACCCAAACAAAACCCTTGGGGTTTTTTTCTGCTGTCAGACTTTTTGCAGAATCAGGTATTGTCTGTCACTCCACTCTAACTTTGTGTTGGATCAGGTAGTATTTTGCAGCACCTGCAGCTGCCAGAATGCCAGCATAGAAGCGGAAAGTCAACATAATTTGTTTGTTGTATGCACTGGGTAATTCAGCATAGATGTGATCATTTGCCCATACCTAATCTGTATGCTATTTGTACTGCTGGGTCACCTGGTAAAGCAAACTCTGTAAGAGTTATCATGAAAGCAAAATCTTATTTGCCCAGCAAGGAAATGGAAAGGAAATACAACAGAGTGTAAACAAAACAGAAATTAATTATAAAACCTACAGGAGCTTGCAGATTCTAGAGACATCTTTATGAATATGTGCACTCAATGAGATTGCACTTAATATACATCCAGTGCACACACTCATAACCACTACCTATACGCAGACAAAGTCCAAAGACTCAGTCTTGCCATGTGTGGATGTCATGACTGCCTGACACAGCATGTCTGGCACGGGATAGACCACATGCTGACTCTGAGGACCTTCTCAGAATAGGAGCCCAGGCCTTTGCCCCCAAGAGTTATCACTTAGAGAGCAGAGAGCACCATGTGGAACACTGGTATGATTTGCCTTTCACATGTGCATGTGTGTGAGGAGATATGCTATTTCACTAATTTCAGCTTGGAAGACAATACCCTTTTCCTCCCTTTGAAAAAAGGGAAAAAAAATGAGTGAAAAACACCAACAAACAAACACATTTTAATCACTATAAAGCTTTTAAAACTGACTGTGCACTTGTGAAATAAATGTGGGTTTTTTTATTCTACCTAGCTGGCTTTTAAAAAATTCTTTGGAATCTTGGTCCATCTTCAGAAAATGCCTTTATTTTCTCATCAGGCTTCTCACAGTGGTAGGACAGTATCTCATCTCTTTCATCTTTTTCTTTCTTTCTCTCTCTCTCTGCACAAACACATCCTAGGACCTTTCTTATGATTAGGGAAGCCAATGCATTTCTCCAGAGCTCTGGTGTAGTTTCTAATGTGCACAACCGGAAAGTGCCTTAGGCTGGCACGCTGCTGGATCTGTTCCTTTCTAGATGAGGCAAATCAAAGTGAGACAAACTTCAATGCCCTGCTGCAGTGGCTTCTGATCATTCCTGTATTTACAGAAAAAAACTAAATCTGCCAAAAGTTGCTTGTGGGTAAACTGAGCAGAGAATATATATTGACAAGCATTAGTGAAGCCAGCGCAAGTAACCCACTCAAAGAAAATAGTTAGATTTTTTTTTCCAATGTGCTGTATTCATTGAGGTTAGTGGTTAAATACAGAAGATAGATATCAGAGTTCCCACTTAAAGTATTTATTGGATGCTCTCTCTTTAGTTACTCTTAGTAAGAATTTTGCAAAATGTAATTTTCAAAAGAGCAGCAGGCTATCTTATTGAGACTATTATCAAAAGTTCACAAAATCAGGGGGTGTTGATCATGATACAATATAGATGGCATTCTTGATTTCTTATGCTTTTCTAGGCTGGAAGAGGAATGCATTACTGGAGAAACTGATATATCTGCTGTTTCAAGAGCATAAATTGAATTTATGACCTGAATATACTGTACATGTAGAAAATGAGCAACTATATAATCCCATCACATGGTAGATGTGATAACTTACAGGAAATATGAAAGCTGAGAAATCTTATGGTTCTACTGCAATACATTTATTATGGAGTCATTAGAACAGACCAGACTGAACACAGGAGAGAAAGGTGAGGAGTCACACAGGCACCTCCTTTAGATTCATAGGAATTACTTGGTGATACTAATGTCCGATGTGTTCATCCCTGCCTGTCAGGTGGAGTTGATGCCTCCACACTCCTATCAGCACCACAGTGCTTCCTCTCTTGCACTTCCCAGAGTGACAGATTGTTAACTTGGACCCCTGTTTAAAGTGTCCTGTTAAAGCTCTTCATTGCCCATACTGCCCTCAATTAGATCCTTTATCTTGTATCCTTCCTCAGTTCCTGTGCTGTCACAGCTCCTGACTGTCATCTTTGCTTTCCCTCCCTTCTACTGAAAAAATGCCAAGAAGCAATTTGCCTTCAATGGCAATAATTATTTAATAGCAAATGAATTTATGGATTTGATAAAGATAACAATGTAAATAAATCAAATAACTTTTGGCATGACACCACACAATATTAGGAACAATAAGCTAGAATGCTGTAAAGTCAACAGGGCACACAGTAAATAGATTAGAAACCAGCAGGTCTTGAAACGCAACAATAAACATGAAGTAATTGTTGAGTAAAGTCCCACAGGGACAATCTTTGCACTAATTTAATTTACATTTTAGTTAATGAATTAAAGAAGAAAAAATAAAACAGATATCACCACAGCTTGTTTTTGGCACAAATGTGAGAGGAGTAGTGAAAAAAAATTGCAATGGTTGGTTTACTGACATTGTTTTATTTTGGTTGCTTAGGTGATGATAGTTTTGTCGTGATCAAAAGTCAAGTCATATACTTAATCAAAAGTGAAGTCATGTACTTAATCAGAAAGACTAACAATCATTCTCTCACGACTTGGGGAGGGGAACCAAGAGGAGGGGACTTCTACTGGATCCAGAGTCCCTGGTGAATGACTTCCCAAAGTGATGGTGATACCAAAGAGGTTAATGGAGCTCATTGACATACAAACAAGGGGATTAATGGCTTGAAGTGTGAAGATTCCTCTGTGGTATGCTGCAGTTGAATCAAAACTATCTGACTTGAAGCAGGAATTAATATACAGTAAATCAGTTGCCTTTGTTATGTATGAGGTCAGAAAAACAGTCCCTTCTGGTCTTAAAATATATTAATTTATGTATGGGGAAAAAAAAAAATTACCCTCACTAAAGCTTTATCCATCCCGAGAGGAACTATGGCATAGAAGGAATAGTAATCACATTTCTAGTTATTATTTTAACAAGAAAATCGCAAACAAATCTCAACAATTTTTCAGATAATACAAGGTTTTCCAAACTGAAAACTGCAAAACATCAATTGTGTAAAACATTGCATTCCCGTGTTTTCCATTTCCCTCTCTCCTTCACCAGTGAATGAATGATGCTTGGGGGTTTCACTCCATTTCTCTCTCCCCCCCCATCCCCCCCCTCCTTGGTTATTCTCAGAAATTCCTCGATTTTGAAAACATTAGAGTAGTTCAAGAAAAACTGAAGGTCTCCACTCTGGCAGGCCCTGGCTGTTTTCTCCAAACACCACTCTGAGCAGCCCTGTCTCTCACCAGCTGCCAAGACCCACATGGGGTAATGGGAGGTGAGCAGCAGCCAGACACCCACAGCCTCAGCAACACCTTTCCCCTTCCCTCCACACCCTCTCTGCTGGTGGCCGGGGGGAGCTTAGCTTAGGAGGAACTCCTGCAACCCACCACCACCTGCACTTTTCCCCAAGGAAGAGGGATCTGGAAGTTTTATGGGGTTATTCGAAGCAGCCAGAGCAGTTTGGAAAATCTGCGTGTTTGCATTGCTCTCCTTTTCAATGAAGTGTTACATGGCAAACATAAATTGTCTTGAACAGAAAATTAAAAATTAGGAACCTTGCACATGTGTGTAGAGTGAAATCCAGACTGACGAAAAGACCAACAATTACTTAAATCATTATTACAAACCAGGATTTAGTCATGGTCTCAGCAGTTAAAAAATATCACAGTGATGTCTTAAGACAGTTTGCTAAAATTCACTTCAAAAGTTTTCTTTAGAATTGTTCTGGAGAAGGAGGTAGGGAGAATGTGGAGACAACCATTAGGCACATTTAGGAGTCATTTTATCAACATCTGGGTTATGAATCTGTGTTAGAAAAATCACTTCAATCCTTTAAAATTTCTATGTACTTAATAAAAGACCAAGTATTAAAGGGAGAAAAGATATCATAGAAAGAATTTTCTTCAACTAGTACAATCTGGAGTTGAGGAATTTGGAAGGTGTTTTATATGGATTTTTGTGGTTTTTAGCTGGGTGGCCAAAGTATACTACATTAATTTTAAGTCTGCACTTACAGAGTGCAGCAGAGTGGAGAGTAAACAATTAGGTTTGTTTGCTCTCTGAATTGTGATACTCTGGGTCCTTCATTGATATAAAGGTATGTTGACCATATTTTACTCTTTGACAGCACCTGCCAATCCAAGATCTCAAATGCTCTACAGTAATTAATTAATGAAACCTACAGACCCTTCCTCCCTTTTTAAGACAGGTACAATAATGCTGAAAATGCAAATACCTGATACATACTAATGAAAAAAAAATACATGATAATGAAAAAAATCTAACAAAATAAAAATCTTTTCCTGTGATAGCTAAGTGTTAGAAATCCTATTTTATATACGGAGGAATAAAACAGTAAAGAAGTTGATAGTCACAGCCAGTTATCAGCAATGCAGCACATAAAAGGTATAACCACTCTAGCAGTAACCACAACTGGGACCTGTATTTTGAGAGGTGCCCAGTACCCGGTAACTTCTGTGCTTCTTCAAGTAAGTGCCCAAATAAAGACAACCTGAGTTGTAGTTCATATAAAAAACCATATGCCATTTCCCTCCTTTAGCTTCCGAAGTTCCTCCCAGTCAGAGATTACAGGATATGAAAGGCTTGTTTCTGCTGTGATGGTAATGGGAAAATGTAGTAAGGAAAGGCTGAGAGAGAGCATATGCTGCTCCAGGCAATGCTAATGAGGGGGCCACTCATTAGCACAGTAGCCTTCCCTGTCATAAATCTGCCCCTGATTTGTTAATGTTTGCTAATATGTAGTTTACTGTAATAAATTAGAATAAATTGTACTGGCTAAATTGCCTGTGAAGTTGCAGTTTCCCTTTGCAAGACTGGAGTTGCCTATTGGGTTGATTTGCTTGTTCTTGGGTTCTGCTCTGCTCTGTGCAGCTCCCTGCGCTGAGGGCCCCAGCTCCTGCTTATTACAGACCCACATGCAGCCAGGAGGTCTAAGCAAAACGAAATCACACCCATTGAGTTTCAGTTGGTTTCATGCTGAAATCATGCAAAACCAGACACTTTATTTTTAGAAAAGGTAATGAATGAAGTTACCCAAATGAGGTTTTTACAAAGATTCCAGCCAACTTGGGCTGAGATCTGGACTACATGGGTCCAGACTGAGACATTAAGCCAAGACAGTACTGATCACAAGCTCTTTTACCAGTGGGTACAGTAAATTACTGATACCCATTTGCTAGATCCATATGCTGCCATCAGCACTGTTGACCACGCAGAATCTAGTTGGATGCATGGAAAAAAAAAGCTATTCCTTTTCTTAGGATGAAGTTTGGCATTGCAGACAATAGCAAAAGTAAGGGAAAACTACTTTCTGCCATTGGCTGTGAATATCCTTGCACTGCTAACACTTAAGTGATGTGCATGAGCCTGTTCAAGGAGCTAAACAAGATGAAAATTATTCTTTTTTCTTTTCCCCCGTGGGTTTAACATGCTGCTGACCCAGAAAGCTGAACCAGTTCATTTAAGACAGAAACAATTCACTCAAGTCAGGCAAAACACCAGTGATTATGCAAGAGGAGCAGAAGGAGCATAAGCTGAGGGATAACGGGACTTTCTGTAAAGCAAAATTGCACCCTCAAAAGTTCTACATATTATTTAAATAGTCTGTAGCTAGCAACATCCTTATTTAAATATTATTAACAGAATCTAGATGTAGTATTGCAGAATCACAGAATGGTTGAGGTTGGATAGGACCTCTGAAGGTCATCTGGTCCAACCCTCCTGCTCAAGCAGGACCACCCAGTGTGAGTTGCCACAGGACCACGTATCCAAGAATGGAGACCACAACCTCCCTGAGCAACTTCTCTCAGTTCTCTGCCATCTTCACAGTAAAAGTGTTTCCTGATGTTCAGAGAGAACCTCCTATGCCTCCATGTGCCCATCACCTCTTGTCCTGTGAATGTGAACCACTGAAAAGAGCCAGACTCTTTCTTCTTTGCACCCTCCCTTCAGATATTTTTACACATTGATGAGACCTCTCTGAGCCTTCTCTTCTTCACACTGAACAGTCCCAGCTCTCTCAGCCTTTACCCATGTGAGAGGTGCTCGTAAAATTCTGTGACAAAATCTTTTAATATTTTCTCTTCTGTGAGGTCAGGTGATGGAATACAGCTTGCAGTGTACATCAAAATCTATCATTTGATCATACAGATGTGTCTATGGGACATCTATAAGCTTAAGCTCCCTTTATAATAATTTGAAATCTTGTCTATATAATCACTAGAGTCTAAAGAGTGATTCATCCCACCCTGAAGTAACAGTCTAAAACAGGTGAGATGAACCACGCTCTAAAATTGCCTATTTCAATAAAGGAGGCATAGTCTAGTTATTTACACTGAAGGAGAATAAACTTGGACAAAATTAGTGTCTCCTGTAATTTACATACAACTCTATGGAATTTGTTAATACTTATAAAATAAAAGTCCAACTGATGTGTGCTTTTTCTGTACAGAAAATAGGCAGGGGGTAGTCTAAGATGCTAAATTAATATCCCGATCCCTAAAAATAACTTTAAAACAAATTTTCAAAAAATCTATTCTCAACTGCAGAAATCTCATGGTTTTGATGTAATAAGATTTGAAGGATTTGGTCTTTGAAAATAAGCCTCAAAAAAAAAGATTTCTCTGGCAAATATATTTGCTACAAATGCACTATTATTTGGTTAGTGGTAAAATATTATAAATGTTGACCTAGACCATAAAGATATTTATATCAACCATTGCTTTTTGGGA
>VYZX01010877.1:17448-34704 GCA_013401335.1 Brachypteracias leptosomus | reverse complement strand
AACCTTTCCCACACTTTTTGGCAGGTAGTACTTTGTATGAATGCCAACGGGTATCATCCCAACCCCGGAAGGTGTTCACTGTAAACTGGAGAAGGCATCAAGGGGACTCCCATGAATTGAGACTGCAGCTAGGAACATTCTCATTACTGGAGGAGAGAGGTCTGGAGAGATACAGTGCATGACCACAGCATTAAGCTTCAGCAGATGCCTACACCGGTGCTAAGGTAGAAATACTCAGTTGAAAGAAAACTGGGGGGAAATTATATTCCGATTCCAGTCAGACAGTGAGACATGGAAAACCATGAGTGCAGTGCCCAGAAGAAAAAATAAAAACAAACAGTGGTGATGCATCTTTTCATATACTGTAATTACCTATGAGAAATCAACATAACTTTCAAGCAATTAATTATGTAGTATAAAGGAGACAGAACAAAACATAAGCAAAGTGTTATTCTGAATATACACAATCCCTACCAGACAGCTAGAACTGCACTGCCCGCAGCAGCATTAGCACTGCATGAAAACCCAAGGTCATGTTCTATTGAAAGGGATGAGTTAGTGGGATGCGTGGTCTCATCACCAGTAACCATCACAAAGAAAACACCACTTGCTGCAAGATTAAGCACAGTTCATGTTACTGAGAAGTTAGTTATGCTGCAAGGATAAGGAACAACTCTCAGCATTGCTAATGACAGAGATACACATCAAAGCACGCCTTCTGGAGACAAGTATTCTTCCAGCTCTGTAAAACAGAAAATATATGCAAAATGCCATACCTTTTTTTCTCTTTTGAGAGTGTTGAGAATGGTAGACAGTAGAAAAGTTCATACTTCAGAGCTAGCCATGTCTCATGGAGCAAATGCCTCAGGAAGTTAGTCCTATTATATAGACAAAGCTACAAGATGGAGGCTTGTTTAAAAAGGTAAGGATAAGAGCAGTAGTTTCAGAGGATTTGGAAGCTGGCACAAATGCATATATCGCATGTGGAGAAAGAGGTAAGTCTGAGATGAGCTGGGGGAACAGCTGCTTCACAAGCAGAAATCCTAAATGAGAAGCATACCCAGATCTATGAAGAAATACTCACAGTCCAACAATCAACTGAACCAGAAGATCCGTAATAGATGTTTCCATTACTAAAAGTTGCAGAAATTGCAATATAGTAACAGATTAGTACTCCATTTTCTAGGAAGTGGACTGAATGGACGACAAAACTAAGGTGACGGGCAAAAATATCTGTGTTGCTTATGAAGCCTGTAAACTGATGGCTCTAGTTGTGTTGAGACCACTCACACCATCCTGAACAAGAGTTTCTTATTGCTTCTTTGCACTTCCCTATCATCATTTCTACTTGTGTGCACTGATTCTCAGTTTACACAGAAATTCAAGCGGAGGCTCTCTTTTTGATCTTTGAAAGGTGTGTAACAAACCTGACTTGTTGAGACAACAGGCCTCCATGCCCCGCGGTAGAACACAAATCAGTCAGTGTCAATTGGGAACTTAAGCACAAATTATCATCTAATAGGTGCTTTGAAAGCAAATGAAGACAGAGTTGCAAGACATCCTAGAGTGCCACAGTAGTTATCAACCATACAAGGAGTGGCCTCAGAAAAGCATGCATCAAAGAGCAATGTCTTTGTTTCACACTCTAACAGAAGAGTGAATGACAGAAAAAAATAACAGGGGACAATAATGATCCAAAGATCCATGGCCAATGTACTCAGGTAAGCAGATCTGGGTACAGCCCTCAAGGAATGGGAGAAAGCAAAAGCCTGAGTTGCACTGGAACAGAAAACATGGGAGACACAGGGCAGATTGCCCCGCAGCAGGCAACACAAGCAATGAAGAGTTATCAATGATTGTTCTTCTGATATGTAGTTAGGTCAAGGCCAGGATCTGAACTTAACAAGAATCTCAGTGATCCACAGTGACACCCAATGCTTCTGATTTTTCTGCAAGACTCACAAACAACATCAGGAGCAAGCCGGAGACTACATTAAATAGAACCCAAACAAGCACATAGAAAAGACTAGTAAAACCACAGCGTCATGAAGGGAAAGGGTGGCTTCCTAGAACATCTGCACACTGCTAATGTCTGGCCCCAGCAAGTCAAGAAAGCCTTCCACAGAGGAAACGCAGAAGTTACTAAGAGAACTTTTATGTAAAACTCGAATGGAGGGATACGGCCTGAAACTGTACATTAGTTGCTTTTTAAGCTGTGGAGAGAGGTTCCCTTATGGCAAAGCTCTTCAAGAAGTATATGCTGAGCTCATACTAACTCAGTGGGGATAAGTTATAAAAAGTATGCAATGAGGACTGTTTATATTTTCTCTGAAAAAAAGAATCAATATTAAGCTGTGCATTCTCCAAAAACAGCATCTTGGAAGCACCTCCAATGCAGACCTCATACTCCACGTTAATGCTAAGAGAGAATTTTCTCTTGTTAAATTCTCAAGACAGTTCTGATGGTCACTTTTACTTCTTCATCCAGTGAGAGCATCCCTTATTAAAACAGAGTCAATTATTTGTGTAAGTATCAGGATTTATATTACATTGAAGGATATTTACAGCAACCAATGAAAGGGAAATGGTCAAGAAAGTCATCACAAGTTTTTCAAATGTTGGCTACAGAAGTTTGCCTACAAATAACCATATTCTTTAAGAATCTCTGAAACTTTGCTCAGTAAATTAAATGCTTTCAAAATAAGTAACTATTCTCAGCATGTTGCTCCAGGCACTGTGCATTGTGTACCAGGAACTCCAGCAATCAAAACCTAGGCAGGATTTTGATAATAGTAATCTTGGGATTAGGAATTTATTTTTAATTTATGGTACCTGACTGCTTCTGTGGGTCTAAGTCACTTATTCAAAGGTGTACTTGAAGTTAATGACAGAGTTGGAAACTGAATTTTGACTTGTATACTAGAACTCCATGCAGAGGCCATTCTTATGTGACTAAACGGAAGCTGAATTTACCAGGTTCATAATCTTGAAAATATATGTGGAACAGTGTCCTTGCTTATCTAAAAGCAGAGATGAACTCTCTGCCTTTTTCTCTGAGAGTGGCTTGATTCTATACATCACTTTTAAGCATGTGCTTTGGGATTTTTGTTTTTTAGGTTTTGAGGAGAAAGATGAGGAGAGAAAAGGAGGAAGGGAATGGGGGGGAGTGAGAGAGGAAATGGGAGAGAGGAGGACATCAGTAGTTCCCTTTCAAAATTATTTTGCAAATATAAATTTTGCTTTTCTGTACATAAAATTTTGATCAACTTGTAACATCAAGCTAAACAAGCTAAAACAGTCTTTACTGCTTATGTAAGGGAGAGAACTGAAAACTATTGGATCTATCTACAGATATCTATAGTCTCTCCATGACTTTATGTCTCTTCACTCTGAAAGCTCCTGCCTTTGGATAACACAAAGTATTAGAAAAGTAGAAGGAGCTCATCTGGTAGCCACAGGAGCTTCCCCTGCTGACCCCACATATTTGCACTTGGAAATCCAAGGAAGAGTTAATGTCTGTTTCAGAGCACAGATAACAGCTTCCACTCTACCTGGCTGCAAACCAGAGCTGCTGGGGGTCTTAGCAATTAGCAGCCAGCTTGAGTGTCCGTGCTGAAGAGACTGCACTGGGCACAGTAAAACAAAAGCTTTAAACTGGACCTTAGCTTTCCTCATTCCCGCGAATCAAAGAATCACAAAATACCTACCTACGTCTAAACACAAACAAAGCACAACCTTCTGTTGTTATTGAAACTTGACAAAATTATTCCAGAAATGAATTTACACCTCCACAGGCTGCATGATTCCCAGACAGTGGCATCAGTTACCGCACTGAAACACCTGATTTATTATACACAAGTATGAGGCAATTACTACATATTTATTACTTATTATTTTATTATGTGTTTATTTTAGATATAAAATAGACTATCTGTAATTAGGTTTGCATCCCTTACAAAGGCTTTTTAAATCTGGTTTATACCTTTAATTTGTCTTGGCTTGAAAGTTACCACATTTATTCTGCAGGCAGTGGGGAATGGGTCTTCTTTGGGTTGAAAAACCATATGTCTTTGTGCTTCAGTTACTGCATTTCAACTCAGAAACAGCAAAGGAAATTTTTCTCACTTATTTCATTAAGAAGGCAAAAAATATGTTTGATGGAGGAATTACATCTATTTTGTTCAGCTTTGACAATTTTACTATGAAATCACTGGCTCTAAAGCACATGGGCCTTAGGCCTGCCATGAGTTCCATCCTTTCAAAAGTCTGAGCCTTCACAAAACCTGTGTGAAGCAAATGATCTATTTTCTGTTTGTTTCCTAGGCATCATTCTCTGTCTGATCAATAGGATATTTGGTTATGAAACAAGGAAATAAACTAGCTTGAACTGAAGCACTGCAAGTTCCCTACTGGTACCCATTGCTGCGTTTGAATTTGTGGTTTGCTTGGTTTTTTTTTTAATAAAATTTTCTATTACCAAAAGTTTGTGTGCTCTTTTCTCATTATTTAAATGCAAAACCTTGTTCCCCTAAACAAGGTCCTCCCCTTTTAGTGGTAGAAGGTGGAAAGTAAAACATTTGATTAATACATTCCTTGGCAATTTCCCACCAGCACACCTAGAGATATGATTTTTTAATTTAATAATCTTTTCTCTTAATAAGTTACTAGAGGTTCCCTTTAAACTGATAAGGGTCAAGCCCTTGAAGTACTCAAGTGCAATTAGTTTTATCATACGTCCCTTCAGTACATAAATGCAGTTAATTCTATTTTCCTTAAGGAGAAAAAAAGTTTTTTACAAGTTCACAGTTTTTAAAAATCCTAACAGTGACAATCATCCCATTGACTTCAACATTTTTCTGGGTCTAATTTCCTCATTTTATTTTCTTTCAATAGTCACCCTAAATCAATTTTAAATTGAAATAACATCTGAAGAGAAGTGTTAAAAGATTTTTTTCTCCCCTTCTTTCTTAGGAAATAAACATCTTGAGGCTTCACAACAGGTCTCATTTGTTTAAGTCTTATCTTTATTACCTATTTCAGCTAACGCGAAAAGGTGCAAACTTTAAAAGCTTTTTGGTGTGCCGAGCTCAGAGGAATAAACAGACTTGAAGCTGTCAGTGATGGTCTGAAAAAGTAATTACCAATGGGCTTTCTAGAAGGATTAGTGTCCTTTAATATGCTGATTTATCAGCTTTTAAATAGTGAAGATCCTCTTCAAGTAAAAGGAATGCCTTTACTTGCTGGTATATGATAAAATAAAATAATAATAAAAAAAGTAGTTCATATCTAAAGCGTGTTTAATTGTACAAATAGAATTATTTTCAGAAAGAAAAAAGTGCTTAGTAACACATTTATTGTGTACCTATACTGTTCGGCTGAGCACGTTATTTAGGGTTTGGATTTTTTTGTTCTCCCAGGAGCAGGCAACAAATCCCATGGGCTTCAATGAGGGCGCAGCCGGGAGCCTATCGCCCCGCGACGACATGGCACGGATCGCGACAGCCGCTTTGTCCTTGTCGCTCGGATCCTCGTAACCTCATCCCCTCCACAATGCCCCTCAACGACAAGTTATTGAGGGCATTCAGCATCTCCAATTGCCTCGCACTTTGCGAAAGTAAGCGTTAATAGGCCTGCTCTTTCCAGCTCTAATTAGTGCTATGCGTTGGAAATGGCTCCTGAAAGCTTATGATCTCTCACTCGAAGGCAACCTCAAAAAAAGCAAATAAATAGCAGACAAACACCTTTTTAAAAGCCCTGCTGTAATTATTAATCAGTGTAACATAGGAATACTTTGCCTCTTTCTTACAAGTAAACATAATTATTTGTAAAGGCTTCTTAACTTAAGTGGCTTGTGACACACACGTCTTTATACGAATTTAATGAAAGGAAAATGTCAAATGTCCCGTTGGGTGAAACAGGATTAAGTCTTTTGTCTGTGCTGCGTGGTAAGCTCAAAAGTGTACTTCCCTGATCTTTCACTTGTACACCTACTTGTGTGTTAATTTTCTTGCCTCCTAAGTATTCTCCTTTATCGCAATCTAAATTTCACAGTACAATTCACTATATATATTGATTTAACTTTTTTTACAATTAATCTCCTCCAGAAACCACCACTCTGTGTAACTTTAGATATGGGAGTAGTCTGCTGGAATTAAAAGACCACTCACACTCCTAAAATTAAGCATTTCCAGAATGGAGTCCTTAATTATCTCTTGTATCTATTTCTAATATCTGCAGATTGCATTTATTATTTGCTACCCTCTGCTGTATTTATAGTCTTTACCAACTATAAATATACATAAAATGCTTCTCGTGAATTCTTTGAGACCACAAATGTGAACAAAGAATACAAGCCTTGACATCCTAGAGGGCATTTTTCTCCAGGCTTTTTGCTGGTCTTTCCTTAAGTTTCCAGATGAAAATCTGATCTGTGACAGATCAATTTTAAAAACCAAATAAATCACATTTTGTGATGCAGTGTATTGAGCACTCTACTTAATTTCCCAGAATGCACCAAATACATTCCCGGAATAATTCACCAAATCCATGGCAGCTGTAGGATTGTGTTTAAGGTGATTGTTGGACACTATGACCTAGCACTGTACTATTACCTATGTGACAGCACATCATCTTTCTGATGGGAAGAAACGCCCAGCCTTTTCTTTCTGGGGCAGAAGTGCCAGCCTCTATAAAGCCATACAATAAAACACCCATTAGCTTCAGTGTTATTCCCCTTACTTGATGTTTATTCACTGCATGTGTGGCAATAACACATATTCCAAGTTTAGCATCAAAGAGACTCAAAACTGCAGTCATTTAACAATTTGGTGACTTTGAAAGAGGGAAGCAAAGGTCCCTCATCTGGAAACTTCTAATGCCTCAGCAGAGAGGATGTTTCTATCAGCACTGCAAGTCACAGAAACCTGTGGGGTGCAGCAGGATTTGCAGGTTTTCCTGCCAGGCTGTTAAGCCTGAGGCTGCTACAGATAGTCTCAGTTGAAGGCTGCGCTAGCTGTGCTTGGAACCTACTGTACTCCTCCTGGAAAAAATGCATGCAGTACATCAAGTTAAATATCATGTGCACAGAAAGTTAAAATACATATAAAATATATTTGTGTGTATATGTATAGATGCATGCATATATCAATTTACATATACAACATAAAAATGGGGGTCTGAACATTAACTGCACATAATTCATATAAAGAAACCAGAATAAAAAATGTGCACTAAAGAACTGTAGCATACATGCAAACTTTGTGGCTTTAAACAAGCTTCTACAGCACTAGAAATGGAGTAAGAACTTACAGTACAAGCATTGATACATGTTGTTTGGTTTGCTTTCAACTATTTTTCAATTTTTGATCTCCTATACATTTTTTACAGGCAGTATGAATGTCTGTCAGGCTTATGAAAATGAGCTTGTTTTTCTTGCACTGCAGGTTCCACAATCATTAATACCAGACCTGTGTATTACTGGAGTAAATGGAAGCACACACTGGAGCCAGATCAGGTGTGAATACTCAACTGCATTCTGCCAAACTGGATGGTATGATACTATCTTTAGGATCTTATACAAGCTTTGTTTGAGTTACAGATAGATCCATTCAGATCCAGCATAAAGGTAAACCACTGGAGGGAGACAACATTTGAGCCAGTAGAGTTTCAAGGACAAAGATTTGTGAAAAAAATATTGAATGCATTTTAAGAGGCAGTGAGGGTTTTTAAGTTCAAGGGACTGTGATGTTTCTAATCTCAGACTCAGTGCCCAAAAACTGGATTTACCACCACCTTAAATGAGATTCTTCAGGCCACAATTTATTTGATAAATTGTTTTCAGTGGTAACAACAGCTTAAGGTGTACGCTTAATGCCTTGTCACTTGTTCATGTTATAGCACCTGGCATCATTTGTGTGGCCAAATGACAAGCCAAACAAATTAACAGAGACAGGTTAAAACTAACTTCAACAAAAAGTCACAAACTGGCTTCCTGTAAGGCACCAGAAGCAGCTGTGCTCACACCATGGAAAGGGTGGTAGGGGCAGGTCTGAGCAGGCAGCATGCTGGATGGGAAAATCTGAAGCCATTGCTGATTGAAAAAATGGTACAAGGAATCATTCACAGGGATATTCTTTGCACTGCCCTCCCTCATCCTTCCCACTTGAAAAGTTGTCCATGGGCATGGAAAGGTCTTCAGGCCACAGGCTAAAGGCTATTCAGGCACATCTGATTTGCCAAAGTAGTGCAACATCTCTAGACAGCTTTGGGACACTCACAGTGTCTTTGCAGCTACAAAGACTTTCCCATCAACTGTAGTCAGGTTTGCTTTGCCAGAAATCTGTACTAGATCCTAGATCATTAAGGGCGTCATAGTCTGGAAGAGTTCTCACCATCCGTCCCACCAGGCTTTCCACCTTTCCATTCTGTGTCCAAAACTTGTCCTTAAATACATGCTCAAGTGCTCTTCTGAATCAGGGCTTTTTACAATAGCCAGTAACAGCTCTGGGGATCAGTCTATGCCACTAAATGAAGACAACAACAAAGAGTGGTTTGCATTTGCAAAGTAGTCACTAGTAGCTTCTTTGGTAGAATTACACATTTGTGTGAGCTGCTTTAACATATTTTATTATTAAATATATACTTAATTTAAAAATATCTGTTTAAGAAAATAAATTAGAGAATGAAGTATTTGGAAAGCATTAGAATAAGTTTAAGAAATTTAAAATGCAAAAGAAGTCAGTCAGCTTTATTTAAAACAATTCCTACAATTTCATATTCAACTGTTGACATTTTAGACAACATGCCTTCAACCCATGTAAGAGGTTATGATTTTAGTTTTAACTCTGAATGCCCTCTGCTTGTTGATTTTATTTTAACATACATTATAGTTTTTTTATGATGCACAGCCATATATATATGTGTAAAAAGCACATCATTTAAGAGGTTAATTTATATATAAACTGAAATATACACAAGGCTAAGTTTCTTGGCTAGATCTGCTTTGATACTATTTTTAAATTGTGTTATTTTACTAATAAGATGCTAGTCCAAGGGTTTCACATCACCCTGGGAGAATTACAGTCTCTGAAGAACACATTGCTCACAGCTGTGGTGAAATATCCATCACTGAAAATTTCAGCACTTCTAATTCCATCTCAGTGACATCAGTGGGATAATTGAAATATTACTCACATGTGGTACTCAGTGAATGTGTGTATGATTTTGTCAAAATTATAGGAAGATAATTTTGTGTTTATCATTATCACTAACAAAAAATCAAAATTATAAATATTAGTGTGGATAACGTGGTGTATTAGTGGTGTATTTTTTTTTCATTATGATTAAAATAAGATGTAATCTTCTCAAAGTTTTAAACAATCAGCAAATCTCTTCCTGTTTATTTAGTTTCCAGCTTTTTTTTTTCTCCCACAAAACCAGGAAATTCATACTGTAGAAGTAGCTCAGCCAACCTTATGAAGACTTTTCTGATTATAAATAATTCAAAAAGATAGCTCAATTATCAAGTGTTGGTAATTCAATGAAAGGAACGGTTATGGTTTCTTAATCACTACTGCCAGACTTGTGCCCATTCTGATCATGTATGTGATAGTACTGCTTTGATTTTGACACTGTATATGTAGGCCAAGGCACCTAATAAACCACATCGTGGCATTGTGTCTTCTTACCCTCCTAGGATGTGGTAGGATGCTGACACTATTGTTGACATCTCTCTAGAAGATTGCTTTTTCTACTGTTAAGGTCAGTACAGTCCAAAGATAACTGCACACTGAACTACTTATAAGAAGCAGCTGAAGGAACTGGGGTTGTTTAGCCTGGGGAAAAGGAAGGGCAGGGGAGATCTTACTGCTCTCTATGACTACCTGAAAGAAGGTTGTAGCAAGGTGAGGGTCAGTCTCTTCTCCCAAGAAACAAGTGATAGGACAAGAGGAAATAGCTTCAAGTTGTGTCAGGGGAAGTTTAGATTGGACATAAAGAAAAATTTCTCCACTGAAAGGGTTGTCAAGCACTGGAACAGGCTGCCCAGGGAAGTCGTGGAGTCACCATCTCTGGAGCTATTTAAAAGATGTGTAGATATGGCACTTAGGGACATGGTTTAGTGGTGACCTGGCAGTGTTAGGTTTATAGTTGGACTCAATGATCTTAAAGGTCTTTTCTGACCTAAATGATTCTATTTGTCTTGTAGCAATGCACCCTTTTATTCTACTTATTTCCTCTCCATAAGCTGCAACAGGAATAGAGAACACAACTGCAAGGAGAGTCCCTGAGCCACAAGTTTCTTGTTTGGAGATGAGAGTACTGCAACCAGAGAAGATTCAACACATGCAACCCTACACTGCTAAGTATTTCCTTTGATAGATCAGAGTGTGTAGAGTGGCCAGTGAAAGGAAACAATGGCTGAGAGGAGATGACTAGGCTGCTAACCTGACAAGGAAAACAACAAAGGAGAAACTTCTCAACAGATAACATTCACAGAAATGTGTGCTGATGGTTCTCTTAGCTTACCCTATCAGAAAATCCACTTAAGAAAGTCACTGAGAGCTGAGAGAAGTGCCATGGCCATTAGGAAATGGACAAACCTCAGTCTCCTAGTGGCAACTAACAGGGCTATTTGGAAGGTGACATCTGCATTTCAGAGGCTTCCCAAACCACATTGCCTTAAAGTGAGAGATGTAGATCACCACAGAAAGTTTTTCTTGTATAAGATACCCAGAAAGTCTCAGAGCCATGAACAGGATTCATACCAGTATACCTTGCAGTTTCTCCCAATTCTGTATTAACAAGATAACACAAAGAGCATGTTGCAGACCACCAATCACCAATCTGGCCAGCTGGTGCACAGTGCTGATGTCTGCTGCAAGTCCTGCTGAACTATAACTGGTGCCCAGCCCATCCAGATCAGCAGGCTGTGTTTGTTGCTGTGTGATCCAGTCTGCTCTTTGATGCTCCGCCTCAGAAAGTCAGACTTTATTGGCAAACACGGCTGCTGCAAGTAACCACTTGAGCAGCTGTGAAAGTGGTGCAATGCGTGTTTGGCCAACTTCTTACCAGGACAGTGCTTGCTTATTTTGTTTTATATAATAATTGGGAAAGCAACAGACAGTAGACAGCAGAAATCGGGGAGCAAGCCCAGACGACACTACAATCTGCTATGACTCACTGATTTCCCAGCGATGGCAGTGGCATAGCTTTGTGCAAAATTTTAAGTGCTGCTTGCTGTGCTGCAGCAGAAATGCTGCAACATTTTGTGAGAGTTGTAAACTGTGTCCTCCTGAGCCTGTTAACAGCTTTCTGTGGCCCTCTCCTCTCCACTCCTCTCCTTTTACAACTGATCCTCAAATGGGATATAGTACTTCATCTCAGCCCCCACCAGAATATTCTTTTTTTTTCTCACATAGAAAACTCTGATATAACCCAAAATGCCTTCTTTTTCATTGTTGAGACATACTTATTTAGTTTGTGGTGCACTACTAGATCCTTTTTCACAAGGTCCTTATTTGGTAGCTGTGCATGATAGTTCACTTAAGCACAGCACTTTCTCTTTGTTTTACTACATCTTGTAAGTTTTAATGTTAATACATCCACAACTTGTTACATCAGCATACAACAAAGCAAACTACTACCATGGCAGGGGGGTTGGAACTAGATGATCTTTAAGGTCCCTTTCAACTCAAACCTTTCTGTGATTCTATGATTCTGTTATTACAAGGGTACGACAATTCATATTTGTGAGAAATTTTGCTTATTACTGTTACAATGACATTTAAGGTACCAATAATCAAAAGTTCGAGAAATATGTTTACATATTAGTCTACTTAGATATTTAATGTGTATATTGAAGATATAGAGAGGGAATCATCTAAAAATCCAGGGTCTAGCCTAAGGCTCTTTCTAGTCACTGGAGAAGGAGAAAATCCTCCAGAGGCTCATTCATTCTAAATGCCTTGATTGCTTATTTTAGAAAGGTAGTAATCACTCCCTGGATGTGTCTTTCTCCATTGACTACATGAGAAGCCAAGATAACTGCTTTAGAATAGATACTGAACTTCCAAATTGCCAAAATTACACTAGATGAGTCCCAGCTGCAGCTTGTTTGCCCCACTGGAACAGACAATCAGACCTAAATTCTTCAAGGATTTAGACCCTAACTGCCACTGATTTCTCACTGTGAGATTCCTTTAGCCATTGACTTCAGTGAGAGTTACACATCTCACCGTGCTAAATTACTTAACACTGGGGGCCACAAAACACTGGCAAAAATCTTACCAAATCTGCCCGTGATGATTTAAGCAGATACAACCTTCAAGCACCCACGCCTCTCCTCTAGCAGGAAGTTCCATCCCGGCTGCAGAAGGGAACAAGTGTTCATGCTTCAGGCGCAGTAACCCCCCATCCCAAGGAAGGGGAGCAAGGAAAAGCAGGAGACATTACTGTTTGGCATTGCCACCACTAGGTTCGACAGAGCACCTCTTTTGGGTTCTCTTTTTGGCCACTTCTTGATCTTTCTTACCACAAAACTCTTACTTATTTTAAAAGATTATTAAAAAAAAAAAACCCAACATACTGAACCAACAAGTAGAACAGACCTGGCAGGTGTTTTGTTACAGTAGCACCATCCTGAAATTACATCTACTTATTTTTATTCAAATTGACAACATTTCAACTTGAGTGTTCCTTAATGACATAAAACTAACTCTTCTTTTTTCCTCTTTGAAGTTACATCATTGTAGATGTTGATTGTTTAATTGTCCTTCCAATCATGCACTTAACTTCCCACCAAGCCCCATGCAGGACATGACTTGAAGACATTAACAATCGTCACTAATGTGGATTGCCCTAGGATATTTAAGTTTATTTGTAATGGAGGCAAACACTCAATGTTTGGATGAATTCTATAAAAGCTGAACATTTCTGCCCTAGGCAAAGTTTTCAGAAAGAGTTCATATGGTTTTTCTGGTTGTAATCAGTGCATTCAAATTATGCATAATTTGGTTTTCATGGTTTCAGTGTTGGATCACATAAAGTCAGGTATAATTACTACCACAAATAAATTTATGTATGCACCTTGGGATATTCACCCTGGACTTATGACACACTAGTAGAAGATTCACAATTACTAGGAAATTATTTAAGAACATTTTACTGTTTTCCTCAAATGCAAGTGAAATTGCAATGGTTAATCACAGGAATTGAAATAAATGGTCATGAAGTATTAGTGCTATTATAAAGTAAAAGTGCTATCAACTGCTGTATTAAAAGGGCAGAAGAAAAGGAGGGTGGGAAACCTTTGCATTTACAGACATTTCTATTAATAATGTTTCATGATATTGGATGAGATTCTTGTTTACACACACAAAGTGAAGAAGTGAAACAGGTCTTCTGCATCTAACAGGGAGTTTTCATGGGACTCTCTAGTAAACTTCCAGACAGGTGCCTGAGGCAAAACCTTCTACTGCCTATTGCAAGCCCTTTGGTGTGTGCAAGCACCTTCCACAAAAGCATGTCCTGCTCCACTTTTGGTTTTTAAACTGAATGGGTCTCACTGGTTCATTTCTCTCTCCAGCTGTGTCTTTAGAAAAAGTTTTGTTAGCCTTAAGATCTTTTTTTTTTTTTTTTAATGGATTAAATTGGGGAACCTACAGGAGGGAGTGATGATCTTGAGAAGATGAACTATACATGGCCTTCCTCCAGGTAGTCCTAAATGTCTTACTTGACTAGAAATAAAATGGGACTGTGAAAGTTAAGGAGTGAATAGACAGGACATTAGTTCTGACAATACTCCTACAGGGCCATTTACAGATAGGAAAGTGGAGAGATGCGCCACTGATTTCTATCTCACTCTATCAGAACTAAGATGTGAGAGAGCATAGGCAATGTTGTTCTGCTTTGCTTCTGCTTTTTGCTGCTGAACACTGTCTAAATCACTTTAGGTACCCATGAAAAGCAGAAAATCCAAAACGAATACTAGAAACAGATTTGGACTACCTGGTGATCTGAGAGTACATTGGGAGACTCTTAACTTCCAGGGTGGATTTAATGGGCACGATAATTTAGTAGATGTAACTGTTCATTCTTTTTGACCTTCTGACATAAATCCTGCAGATTTAATTATACAAAAATACATACAACTATATGTAATTGCCTCTTGTAGCGGCTTGAGACTCTTTTGAAAACTGACTAAAACCCCTGAATTTAGATTAATCAAACTGTTAAAGTTACTAATGCTGTAAAAAATTTCATTTTAATGCAGAACAGAAAATGTATAGTGTCTTAATTTGTTTTTAACTTAGCAATAAGTAAATTATTTTTAATAATCTGCTAAAACCACCCTGATTTAAGGTTGACCTTTTCTGGAAGTAGGTTACTTGAAAGGAGTGCCTGATTTCAATGTGTTAATGATATGTAAAAAAATCATACTTAGCTTCTGGGTGTGTCTTTTGCCTGAAGTGAATGCATATTCTAAACAATGTATGTTTGGACTTGAATCTGTAAAGACATGTTTATCTGATTTAAAATAATCAGAGACTGAAAAAGACACGAGAGTCAACTCATAACATCTCAAGGAAGAGTCTACAGTTCACTATGCAATCTCCTTTCCTCCACTCTTAACTTACCCAGACTCCTATGCTCAGTAGTCTTGTGGAGGAAAGTAATCTCATTAGCCAAAGAGAGAGCCTGAGGGTCTTGTTTCAAAAGAATTTTTCTCTGCAGCCATGCTTCCCCCTCCTCAGCATCATCCCCTCAGGCTGACCTATATTCAGGCTGCTATGAAAAGGGCCTATCTTTGCGTAATCACCATGAATAAGTCCTCTTCCTTGTGCAGATACATGAAAAACTGGACGAGGGAATTATTCCAACTCAAAAAGGCGGGGGGGGGNNGGGGGGGGGGGGGGGATGGATTAGGGGAGATAATTGTTATTATTTTTGATGGGGTTTCAGTCAAATCAGTCCCTTAATCCTGTTGAATATGCATTTACAGTAACGCTGATGCCAAACAAGGGTCCGCAGAAATCCCTTGCTACATTCAGAGATAACAGGGTAGAGGAACGTGAGACCTCTCATTTTGATACAAGCTTACTTAGTCCAGCCAAACCCATGAAGAAGACATTTGTATTTGCTTATGTACAGTCATGGTGCATTCTCAACCTAAAACTGATGATGAGGAGACCCCTGGGCTTGGGGACTGCCAGAGCTTGCAGCATTTGTACCAGGTGCGGAATCGGTCCCTGAGACTTCTGAGGAGAGCAAATCTCCTGGAGGAAGAACAACTTGCTGCCATGGGCTCTGAAGTACAGCATATAAGCATTTTAGAATTCATAATATAATCAGTTTTAAAGTGTCTTATTGAGTATTTTGAGAAAAGAAGCTGCAAAGACAAATGGATTAATTTTCTGAATTGATTTACCTAGTTTAATTTAAAACAGCTTCATATATTATTAGCATTAAATATGCATTAGGTTTTCGAAGGGCACAGTATTCCGTGACTGCATGAGTGGTTTTGAAAATTACAAAAACAGAAGCTCTTGCCCTTTTCAACATTTTCATCTCTTTTTTTTCTGCTTTCTTTTCTCAGATTTTCTCTCATTACATAGTTCACCTATGAACTGTGTATGTTATTGACTAATATAGTAAAATAAATTCAAAATACTTTGTTTCTGTTTTTTCCTTTCTTGGATGTTAAAACTGACAGCTTAATGACTCTGTTGCCACTTACTAGTGAATTGCTGCCGTTGCCAACACTCAAGATAAGACAAGCTCACTTTTCCCAAGTAAGACGCCCTTTACTGTGCATTCTTAGAACTGTAGTACAAGGCTTAACTAAGCCTTTAAATCCATTTTAACTTTAGTAAGGTACTCGATAATTCTCTGGAGCCACATAAACATGAAAATCTTCCTCTTTAATTTTTTATTACTTTGCAAAAGTGTCAAGTATAGCACATTGTACATAAATATAAACACATGTTCAAGTGTCTCTGTATCCTAGTATAATGGCGTGAAACAACTGGACAGCTAGAAAAAATGCTGGCACTTTTTGAAAGAGAAGGAAGCTTTCCCACTGACTTCAGTGGGAACAGGTACCAGCTAATGATGGACAGCTTTGAAAACCTGAATTTGGCACTGTCCTACTGGCTGTTATGAACAGCTCAGTGTTTCTGGGCTTTGTTGATCTAATGTCACCTTTTTGGAAGGAAGAAGGCTGCAAAGAAACTGAACTATGGCATGCCAGTGCTGCCAAGATACTTCTCATTTACAAAAAATAAATGAGAGTAAATTGGAAATATATCCTAATTAATTTTTATCCTGTAATTTGCTTCTTTGCTTGCCTGCTTTCATGTGTAGAAAAAGATTGTGTTCCTGCAGTGTTTGTTTTCCCACAGTAATTCCCTTAAGAAGCACCAGTGGTCAATGAAACATAAGCTGACAAAACACTGCACAGTTCTGCACACTCCCTGCACCTTAAACAGTTGTGTTGACAGTGGCACGTGGATGTTTGTAGTTACTCAGGACTTGCCTGTTTGGCTTGCAAATTCATGATTCCTGACTCAAATGTAGTCTTGTTTCTTTAATTTAACCCACGTTTCAAGATACACAAAAGAATAATAAAAACAGGGACAAAGTTTCAGCATTACAAATCTTGGTATTAGAGCAGTCAGGATTTTGAGGCTCCAGGTTCTCAGTGTCTAGGATGTCTACAGTCTTTCGGGTGAAACAAGTGAAGGTGGGAGAGAAAGCAGAGTGTCCACAAGAGGTCTGATGTCTGCTGCTGCCGAGTACGGGTGTGTGAAGCCTACAGTAACTGAATCCATTGCAGGGTCCCAGCTTATATATGGAACTTGAACAATAGGTATTTACTCAAATTACATAGATTACCTCAGAGATGTGGAATCTGTACACCCTGCCCACTTCCCTGAACCTCTGGAGCTGGGATCCTGTGGGGAACGTAATGGGCTTAATTACGGTGTCTGGACTAGCCGCGGAGGACCCGGAAGGCAGGAGTTAACCTCACCTCACCTTTTACATGCCAGTGACCCCAGGCTTGGCTGGGAACCCGTTGGGGCCTCTGGATCAGCTTCTGAATTGCCCCAACTCGCGCTAACCGGCGCGATGGCGAAGGGGAACCCTGCACGGGCAGGGCCTGGGCGCCCTCGGCCTGTGGTCGGTGGGCGAAGCTCAGAGCATGCAGGGCCCGCCTGCCCGATCCCGCCCGCCCCAGGAGCGGCTGGGGAAGGCAGCAAG
>VYZX01010877.1:5598-16933 GCA_013401335.1 Brachypteracias leptosomus | reverse complement strand
GAGCCCGCCATGCCCCACCGGCTCCGCGCAGCGCCTGCCGCCCTCTTGGCGCTGCTGCTGCTGCTGCCACTGCTGTTGCGGGGGGGCCGCGCTGCCGCCCGCTGCCCCTCGCCCTGTCGCTGCGCCGGGCACCTCGTCGCCTGCAGCCGCCTGGAGCTGAGCCGGCTGCCTGAGCGGCTGCCGCGGGGCACGGTGCAGCTGTGAGTATCGGGGCGGTGGGCACCGCGGGGCCGCCGGCCCGCGCCCGGCCGCCATCTTCTGCCCCAAGGAGGGTGAGGTGCCCGGTGGAGGCCGCGGTCCCGTCCTCGGGCGGGAGTTTGAGGGTGGAAGCGCGAGTTTCGTGCCGGTAGTGAAGCGGGAGGTGCCGGCAGCGACGTGCGGGGGGCGGGAGGGGCAGCGGCCGAGCTGTCAGCGGGGGCGGCGGCGGGACAGTGTCCCTCGGGCGGGGTGCGTCCCCGGGGGCGGTGGCGATAAGTGGCTCGGCTGAAATCAGGCCCAGGAGCGCTGCTCGGTGTTTTGAGAAGGGAAGGGAAAAAGTTCTGATGAGTTTCTTGGAAAACGTGCAGCAGTCATCCAACTCATATTGATTTGCGTGTAGGGAAAGCGGGTCTCGGTTTTATTTGTGCACGTCTTCGTCTTCCTTCTCCGGTAGTTTCGGCTATAATGATTTTGCTCACGCCGGAGCTTGCCCCGCTCGGTCCGGTGGCACGGCTTCCCTCCGGCTGCGGTAACACGTTCCGAAATGCTACCTGTGGGGAATTTACTCTCAGTGACAAACTTCTACAGGCAAAGCATGTAAATTACGGGAGCTTTCTAAAAGCCTGAAAGTAGCTGAGGGTCTTTTCACATTTGTTTTTCATCTCTTGTCACTCAAAGACCTTCCATATTAGTCGTATTAATTTTCTATTACATTTTCAAAGCAGATTGAGATAAGGACTTTAAAGTAAACAGGAAGACTTTCAATTAGTTGTGGCTAATTCTGTTCAATTGCCTCGTCTGGAGGTCATGCTGCTTTACTCGTGAAATGTGGATGGCTGTATTGACACCATATGGAATTGAATACGGGACTGGTTCTGGGAGTTGAATATTTCCAGGAGTGGTATAGGAAAGTGTGAGAGGAAAGAAACTTTTTTTTTTTCTTTTGGCTTATACGAATCAAATACAGGATCTGCTTTACGTTCAACTACTGGTTTTGCTTTCTATTAAATTTCATCCCTCCCATTCTTTTGAACTATTTCAGTATGCTTATCTGAGTTTTCTGACAAAACTTAAGGCTTTTTTGATACTAAGCTAGGCGTCATAGCTTAGTTTCTTAGCTTGGCTTACTTCAGCGCTGTTAAGTTAAAATTCAGGTGTGGCAGTATCCTAAAAAGAAAAAAAACGGGGAAAAATAACGAACTTTCAGGTTTAGAGTTGCCTTAAAAAGCATTTTGTATTAGCAGTAATCCAAATTTGTCTTTTCCACTTTACTGGGAAACAATAAAACACATTGCAGGGCTTTTTTTGTTAGCACAAGGGAGGCTTTTCTAATTAGAATTCCGTTGGTAGTGTAAATTGTCCTTATGTAAGTTCACATTCCTTTAAAAGTGTGAGAAAATAAGTTCCACTTGTATAAATAAGCTTTGGTCTGTTGTAAGAATCCCTGCTGTGGTTACTCATTGGACAGCTGTGTCACTCGCTCTTAAACTCACAGGAGTACATCTTTGTAGGTGTCACCAAACCATGTGGTCTGGCTGCTTTTGTGTAAATATCTCTTTTGTTTGTGTCAAATACCTTAGAAGTACCCTGCTCTTTCTTCCTTCTTCTCTTCATAAGAGGACAAGGAAGAGTGCGGCAGCTACCCCAGTACTTGGAGCTGTGATTGCACAATCTGTAAGGTTATAATGTCTTTCAGTTTTACATACACAAAAAGGTTTTGACTAGCCTGGATTATTATTGCAACAAACTGTGCACTTACAAATTGTAAAAGACTGTTTATGAATTTTATTAGTATATGTTTACTGTGTTTTCTATGGAAGTCCGTAGCGGGGCGTAGCCATAGGCTAGTAGTTTAATTGTAGGCTTTCAAATCCTCTTTAGAAAACAACAACTATTACACCATGTTCTCAACATATGCAGGCGAGATCTCCCAAGCGGGAGAGTGAAAGCTCTTGTGCCTGAGAAAGTCTAGGCCCGTGTCAGGCTTTACACCTTCCTCTGCCCATCTGTCTGCTCACCCAGATGGAGAGCAGGTCAGATGAAGTTGTTTTTTTGAAGCTCTGTTTCACTCTTTCATTTGTTTTGTGTTTAAATCCCCTGATGAAATAAAATGTGAGTGTCCACAAGGAACAAGGAGGGAAATTTGGGAAGAAAAAAAAAAAGAGCCTGAGTACTGAGTTATGTCCCCTTCTTTTTGGTAATAAGTGTGAAGCTATGTGTTGTATGGAAGTGGCTTCACAAAATGCAGTGTAAATTGTCATATTTACTGTGATTTTAATCAGAAGTACTATCTTCTGCAACTGTGCCTTCATGGAAGGTAACAGTACACTGAAAACTGATAAACATTTGTAATGGCGTTGTGTACAAATAGTTTTGAAGTTAGATTTCCACTTATTTCCAGGATATGTGTCCTGAGATTGCAAGAACGTGGCTTTGTTGGAGCTGGTGTAGCAGAGCTGGAGGCGGAGGGAGGGCAGGAGGAAGAGTGTTGAGCATTGGCCAGTGTCCTCCATGTGCGCAAACTCCCAGTGGCACTGCTCTACCCCTTGCCAGGTTCACCAAGGAATGCTAAAACTGTTGGTGAGGCAGGAGGGAAAGTCTGAAAGATGGTTTTCACTTGTGTTTGTATTACATCTTTAGTATTTACATTTTATAAATCCTCTAGTTCTCTACCAGAATTGCCAGAAAAAAGGGGCCGTATGGTTTTCACAGCTGTTTTTCAATATTTTCCAGACTAAAACTTGAATATAGCAAGCTGATTTATGAGTCACTTTGGATCAGTGTCTTAAAACAGCTACAGCCTGCCTTTTTGTTTTTCAGCTCTCCTGATTTCTGCTGAATTAGCAGCTCTATAGGCCCCAGTGGGACTGATTAAGAAGCTGTTGCTGGATTTGCATTTTAAAATTTGACTTGGGGCTCAGGTTTCCGAGTTCTCTAAGGAAGAAGATGATAATTGTGACTAAGTGTTGTAAATTAAGTTAGAGTCTAAAAGTTATTTATAAAATGTGCGAAGAAACACTCACCCTTTCCCTTTATGCATTAGGCCTTCCTTTCGATTTTTTATCACACAAACATTGATGATCAGAGTTATGTTTCAACTTTCTAATGCAGAAACTTATGAGTTACGAAAGGTGGTCGTACAAATGGAATATAGAAAATAGTTTCATAAAATGAGTTCTTAAAGGGCCTCAAAAAATATGGCATGCTTTTTCAAGTGGGAGGCAATTCCACTGAAATGCTCAATCACTTTATTAGAAATCTGAGGTGAGGAACAGGTATATATACTTTTTATTGTTAGAAAGAATTTCTTAATATAAATCTGGTTTCTGAAGTTTCTGAGTGCATTCACTGTTTTATCTTACATGGCTTTTGAAATGCTAGTAGCAAAAGTAGTCACAGATTCTCTCCGCACGTAATGTGTTTAACAGACAAGGAAAATTCAGAAGTGGAAAATGCACAGTAATAATCTTAGTGTTTTAATGTTATTGGTTCTGTTTCTCAGAAGGAAAAACACTGATTCATTTTTAAACCTTTTCCTTCATACTTGTTTTAAGATACATTGAGAAATGCATTGAACTGAAATGTAGCTTTGCAACAGGGATGATAGATTTTTATATTAGAAAAATGCCTCAGATCCAGTGCTTACAAGTTGCAGAAACTTCTGTAGGCTTAAGCTTCACTTAGAATATTAGTAAAAGACAAATATTTTAGCTCTTGGTTCACTTCCAACCACTCAGATTCTACTTAAAACTGTAACTTGCAAGGCTTTTTTGTTTCATAAGTTTTTCATGCCAGTAGAACTGAAATAATGGTTAATAAAATATTTATAATTCATATTTTAACCAACAATTGGTAGACAAGCATGTGTACAGCTGTGTCAAATGGGATTCAGTATTGTCAGGAGGGTTGTTGTTGTTTTACTTTGGGTCATTTTGCAACTTGTGTTTGACAACCTGCTGTAAGTAAACCAGGAGTGAGGAATTTCCATGTATGTATGTGTTTTTCAAAGTAGGTGATATGTGGAAAATCTGAGGGTATCTTTAATGTTAAAAAAAAAACACAAAAAAATAAATTCGAGCCTAGTGTAAGTTGTTACGCTCATGGTTGCCTTGATAGACTCCAGATGGATGTGAGCTTGGGCTATGAGTGAAAGTGTCTGGCTCCAGTGTGGTGATCATGCACAGCAGTGGTTGTAATTGCAGGATTTTTATAGTTTAAGGACTCTGCCAGATTTTTTTTTTTTTTAACATGTTATAACTCCAGCAGAACAAATCTACTCACGTCTGTTACTGTCTGGTAGGTCCTTTAGACAAACATGTTTTAAATAAACATTTTTGCAGTGTTTTTAGATGAAATGAAGAAATACAGGTTTTTAGCGCTAATGTGGAAAGCTATTTGTTGAAATAATTACTGATTCCGAAGTCTTGTCTGAAGTATGAAGAACAGTAACATATGAGGCACTAACAGCATAACTTCACTAAATTTTGGCTGTTTATTTGCATAGTTCTTATAATCCCTACAGACTAAAACCAAATACTGAGCTAAGTTTAAGGGTAAAAATTGTCCTCTGTCTGCTTTAAAGGGCGAAGTTAGATTCTTGTCTAGATCTTTGTAACAGCATATTTTTTTGGTATTTGCATTTAAGAATGCAGTATGAGAATTTCAAATCTATGCAGCTGATGTCTTCAGATGTTGAACAAAGGGATTTTTCTCTAGCTGATGACCAGGCGAATGTTTGCACTAGATTTTTAAGCAGTGAAAGATGCAGTCCTCTAACTCAAGTGTGGTTAACCTCATTTACAGGAGAACTCAAAATTATAATGATGAAACTAACATTTGTGGGTTTTTGAAAATGTTAACACTGTATTGGTTTTCCACCTTTAAGAGGAAAATCTGTAGGGGTTTAGACACCTGGAAGAAGGCACGGATATATTATTAGGTGCTCAAGTCCAGAGCTGAGTTTCAGAAAGCATCCCCTCTGTGGCCACCTGAAAGTTGTGGGTTGTGTTCCCCTTCTAGATGTCTCTCCTCAGACCTCAGCCCCTGTTTTTTGTGCTGGAACATGCCTTTCACACCTGCAGGTCTGCCCTGTGTATGCTCCTGTGCAGTTCTGCCTTGGGAGATGTAGCTCGTATCTCCTTCCTGCCTGTGGCTGTGAGCCAGGTGATGTTGCCATAGTTCTGTGGCCTGCTGGGTCTGATCCACTTGGCTGGCTCAGAGCACACCTCATTCCCAAGTCCTGGTGGTACTGTTTGTAATGCCATCAGTGCCTGTGATTTTTTTTTTAATGTTAGATTTTTATTATTATTTTTAGCCTTTGACTCCAGGGGAGGACAAAAGGGATAATGGAAGTGTCCTCATAACATTGAACAAGTACTGCATAAAGCATCAGACAGTTGGGGTAGTCTTAATTAAAACATGGCTTTACCATGCCCATGTGCTGTTGAAGAAACCTAGGTGCCTCGCTGGGTAACAGTATTACATCTGTGTCTGAGGATATGCAGTGGTGGGTGCAGAGAAACTGGAGTTCTCTGGATCTGCAGTTGTTCGGGGCTTAGTCACAGAGTACAATACCTAGTACAGACCCTGAACCTGGCTTGATTTAAGCCAGTTCTGGTCTGTGTGCAGCAAGAATATATTCTGACCATCAGGTTTCTTCAGTTCTGGGACTGTAGATGGAGGGTAGACGCATCTATGACACACTTAATGCATGCTCAGTATAGGTGACTGTACTGAGTCATATTATCTAGAAAAAGTAAGGAATCCCAGAGTTTCCTCATAGGTTAAACTGGAAATACGCTTCCTGCCCATGTGACTTGATGAGGACCCCAGGCATGTTAGATCACTGTTCAGCACTTAATCAACATGGGGAAAAGTGTCATAAAATGTGAGAAATTTCTTTACCTGATGCCACAGCAGCTCACTACTGAAGCAATTCTTTATGTGCCTACATTGCAGACTCTTAATGGAGTGAGTTTCAGAACTCCTTAAAAATAGTGTGGTTTTTGTTTGCTGGCTTGAATAAACTCAGCATTATAACATCCCATAGATGCTCGGTGGGTGGCTGAATTGCTGCAGGTGAGGTAGTGACAGGCTCCAATATGGAGGCAGAAAGGTACATGTCGTAGGGGATGAGTGTCTAAGGAGAGGGAGGTCTTCAACAGGCCTAGCCATGGTTACAAGACCAGTTGTGGATCTTGTACCATTTGTGCAGATCTCTATAGACATGCAAGTTTCTGTAATTAGCTTCTCTGTCTTCTATTGTATGGTCATTCTTTTATTTCTGTGATGTTTCCAGTACTTCTGAGACTACAGCAAAAGTTTCCTAGGACTCTTATGTTACAATATTGTCAAATGTTCAAAAGGACATATGGTAAAGATGCATGGTGTCTATAGGAAAAACATTTTCTTGACCACTGTCAAGAAATTCTATTGTATTCTTAGTACCCTGGCTTGTTTTGTAGCAAATGCGGCAGAGACACAAGATTCCTTATGAACTCCATCGTTATATATTTGGGATATGCAATAGAAAGTGGCACAAGCGAAGTGCTCAAGCTACTTTTTCAAGTGCAGTTAAGTGTGGTATTAAGGTGACTAGTATACAGACATCTTACAACTCAGAATAGAATTTGGCCTTCCTCTGTCTGTTTTCTTTTGATATTGCTCGTTCAAGATCTCCATTAAATTTAGTTATAAAGGAAGGGAGTCCTGAATTGTGTGGAGGCATGAAAATAGATTTGAGATTTATGGACAATCTTCATTGTGTACTTATGATCTGTGCATCGCTTTCGAGAAGTGAGAAGAGTAAATGGCAGACATATTATGATTGACTCAAGGAATGAGATTGCAATGACTACTGGTTTATGAATTTTTCTTGTAACCAAGAGGTTGCTTTAGTGAGATACTTTGTTGTGAAAGGATGATGGAGAGGGATTAGTGGTGCTATATATGAGTCAAAATCTTGAAGTGTTTTTCATGGGTCTTACGCACATCCCAATAAACAGTTCTAAACTCTAAAGAGGTATAGGAAATTCTTTGATGCTGCTGGCAGTGATCAAGCTATTTGCACTTATTTATACCTTGTATACTCAAATGAGTTTCTAATTTTAATAATATAAAAAAAAGCTTTATGTACTTGGGAACAAATTATAATTTGGATTGAAATTGTATTACTTTACTTGGTATTTTATGGTGAAACTGACAGGCTGTTTATTTTTGTAACCTTGTAGGGACTTAAGTCACAACAAATTATCTTCAATCAAGACCAGTGTTTTGGATCACCTTCATAGTCTTCAGGAAGTGTAAGTTAATTTGTCTTAATTAAAAAAACAACACCACCCCCTGCCCCTACCCTGAAACCCCCTGGAAAACCCCAACCGAGAAAAACCAACCAGTGTTTGTGTCTACTAATTGTATAGCTATTTCTCTAGGGATAATTGGTTGAACAGCAAAGATGTTTGCTGTTCTGATATTTTACATTAAGTTAAACTGGAAATATTTTTGATTTTTGAAGTGACACTGTTCAGCAGTTTAGCAAGTCCAATGTACATACTTCTGAATAACATCAAAGCTGACTCTGCCATTTCTAATATTAATAGGAAGTTGAACGACAATGAACTGGAGATCATTCCAGACCTGGGACCGGTATCTGCAAATATAACTCTTCTGTCTTTGTAAGTAGACCTTCCTCTTGTCCCTAGTTTGTGGAAATGACTACAGGGATTGTGGAAATATGTGCTTTACAGAGATTAAAGTGAAATAATTGGAAATAGAGCAGCTTGTGGTTAGGAAGTTGATTATGTCATATTATTTAGCAGGTTGTTTAAAATGTGTATAATTAAGCTTAATCCGTGTAGGTTTTATGCTTCCTTCAGATACAAAGACTGCATTAGAATTAATTTATGTTGTGGTAGTGCCCAGAAGCCTCAGCCCTGTTGTGCTAGGCACTATACAAACATCAGTAAATGTTATACAAACTTGTACAATGAAGACTTTAAAACAAGAGTTATGCTCTATCATTATGCATCTTGGCTGAAATCCCGCTTGTTTTAAATCATGGCAAAATTCCATTTGTTTCAGTGGGCAACATGGGGAAATCCCCTTGAGACACAGCGTCAGGACAAGTATCTAGGTTAGGAAATGTTTTACCAATATCTTTAAAATGTCTTTTTGAGCCCATTCTAATGCATGGCTTTTTTTTTTCTTTTTTTTATGGCTGCAGTTAATACATATAATTGTGACACATGATTATACCTATGTTAATTGTTTTGTTTGAAAAGAAAAGGTTACTTGATGTGGCATCTGTAAGACAAGTTTAGAGTTGTAAAAGGCATAAAGGGCCCATGACCAAATTAGTTGATTTTTAAAGGAAATTTTATTCCTGAGGTTTTCACTTGATATCAGTTTGATTTTTTTTTTTTTCCTTGTGATCTGATTTCTCTAAAATGTTGAACGAACTGCTAACAAAAATAGTATCATACTGTTAACTGGAAAAAAGAAAAGACACATTTTTCATGTGTAGGGTTTGTGTTTTATCAATGGGAATCTAAAGTGGCTAAAGCTAGTGATATGTAGCCCTCTGGCCAAATCCTGCCCTTGAATACAAATTGGAAGTTACCTTTCTTGAAGAAGCCTGAAGGGTTAAAACAATACAGTAAACTTTGGAAAGCTGTTCAGTTAATTAAATTGATCACTATTCAATTGCTTACATCTGGTGATTTATAGGGGTTTGTTTTTACTCTAGGTCCAGGTCAGCTAAGTCAGCTGGTGCAGCCGCTGTGTCTGGACTGCTCTGTTTGAATAAGAACTAAGTGACATTTGATACTGATGTGGTTTCTTACAGATCAGAATCTGAAAAGAGTGAAAGAAAAAGCAGATGGTGTCTGACAAATAACTGTTGAATATAAGCATATCTTTTTTTGCATATAGTGTTGGTGTTTTTTACTGTAGCATAGCATTCTGTAGTTTAAGGATCTAATTGACCTAAGGAATGTGTTGGTTTTTTTCTTTTTAACCACCTTGCTAAGGTTCTTCTTACAACAAGGCTGGAAATATTAACATAATAAAGTGGTTTATATCCTCCTCTCTTAATTCTGATTAATACAATTTTAAGAATTTCTTAGCACCTCCTCTAATATTTCTCATGGAAACATAACTAATTTAGATGAAGCTGAAATAACCCTTTTGCAGATATGCAAAGATTTCTGTATTCCTTTGAGAGAATAAATGAAAATCAGTCACTGCTGAATTGGTTATTCCATATCCTTAGGTCCCTAGCTTGGGTCATCTGCTCAAGTGATCAAATAAGGAAAAAACCTTTGTTAGTTCTGTGCTCTGCACTATATGTACTGACACAGAGGGGGGGGGAAAAAGAAGTGTTTCTAAAAGCTGTTATCATACTACTAATGGAGTTAAAGTTGGTCTAGTTGGGTGCTAGCTTGCTCTTGTTCTTATTTCCATTACTTGTGTATTGTCAGGAGATTACTGAATGTGTGTGAGATGTAATACCTATTCTCTGGCCACAGCAGAGATTCCTTGAGATTAATGTGGTAGAAATAATTCTTTAAGTAGTTTAGAGGTTTTATGTTAATTTAGGAATATCAGATTATAACAGCCAAGACAATTGTTCCGTATCAAAGCAGATGTACATAGAACATAAGAGAGTGATATTGCGTTGTTTGAAAAATAAAACATCTTGTTTCTTCTGTGAAGGTTTTACTTTGAAAGAGTAGAGTCACAGAATCATTTAGATTTGAGAAGAACTTTAAGATTGAGTCCAACTGTTAACACTACAAAGTTTACCACTAAACCATGTTGTGAAGTGCCACATCTACAGGACTCTTAAATACCTCTAGGTATGGTGAGACAACCACTTCCCTGTTCCAGTGCTTGGCAACCCTTTCAATGAAGAATTTTTTCCTATGTCCAATCTAAACCTCCCTTGGCATAACATGAGACCATTTCTTCTCATCTTATCACTTGTTACATGGGAGAGGAGACTGACCCCCACCTCACTACCAACCTCCTTTCAGGTAGTTGTAAAATCTGATAAGGTCTTCACTGAACCTCCTTTTCTTACAGGGTTAGAGTTATTATGTAAAGATGTTAAATCTCATTTTACAGAAAAGAATATAAAGGAGTAAACATACAGCAGTTGTCTGGCATAAAAATAATATATGTAATATGGTTGTATCATAGATGGACAAGTAGTTAAGCTAATTATAATTATTTTTAGAAGTGAAAAAATAAGTTTGCTTATTTTTTTCTGTGTTAGATGTTACTTGGAGGGGTTGAATCAAACTCAGTTAATACATCTAAGTCATGTGAGAAAACACATGGAACAATTAGAATATAATTTTTAGAACAGTGCTTCAAAGAATAACTGTGCTTGAAATATTTGATAACTTTCTTCAGGATTTTATACTTTCATATAAAAGAAGCTTGTGGGGCCTTTCCAGAACAAACCACCATTTCCTTTTTGAGTCTTTGTTCTGACTTTCAAATAATAGCAGAAAAGAGGGTGCTAGCCTTCTGAAACTTGATTTGCTTACATTTCTTATGAGATACATAATACATTGGTTCATTACTGTCAGTTGAAAAGCCAGTTGTTTTTTTCCACTGAGTCTTCAAGGAATGCTGTGGAAGTGGTCCCCTCTTTTCTTGACAAAATCTTCATTGTTGAAGAAACTATTCTTGCAGGATTTTTTTCACTTCATAATACTTGCCACTCATCTGTGGAGCCTTAGAATTTTTATGTGTTCGGCAAGAATTTTCTTGCCATGCAAAGGAAATGACACTGCTGGTATGTCTACAGTGAATAATAGTGCAGGTATCTCCATACAGCACTGTATGTCCAAATTCTTTAAGCAGTATAAACAAGCGTGGGTGGATTATCATGTTAGTGCAGTTTGCATTTTTGGAGCTATCTCGTTTCTAGTTATCTGATTGATATTTATCTAGCTTAGATATTTACATACTGTTGAATTATGCAGGGTAAACGTACCTGGAGCAATAGATATTCCCAGTCTCATGCAGTGGTCTGTTTGTAACAGGATACAATGATGCAAACATTTTGTTTTTGTGGATGCGAGTTGAGAGTTGAACCCCATGTGAGAGAAAAGTAACAGGCAGGCACACA
>VYZX01010874.1:0-96195 GCA_013401335.1 Brachypteracias leptosomus | reverse complement strand
AGGAAGGAAGGAAGGGAAAAGGGGTGAAGGAAGGGAAAAGGGGGGAAGGAAGGGAAAGAGAAAAAGGTGGGAGGAAGGGACTTTCGGCGTGGGACAGGGTTTTTCTTTTTAAAACCCATTTTTTTAATAGGATAGAGAGGTAGCTGCAGGACCTGGAGGAAGCAAAGCATCTCCCCTGCGCCCGCCAGGGTTCCGCCAGCGCCCGTGGCGAGCCGAGCAGCCCTGCCACTAGCCCAGGGCCAGGGGGCGGTGGGAGTCAGCTGCCTCGTCCCATGTTGAGCTGCCTCGTCCCATGAAAGCTGGACTCCAGGTTATGTTGATTTGCAGGATTCAGTCCGATTCTGGATGGGCTGAGCTTGCTTTCCTCCCGCAGCCTGTTCGAGTCGCACCACTGTCTGAAGAGTGATGCAGTAGGGAAGGGTCAGAAGATTTTGGGGAGGGGATGGTCGTGGTGCCACCCCAGGGACCCCCATCCCATCCCCACCGGCAGGGCTCAGGAAGCCCAAAAGGGATTATTCAACCTAGGACAGAGCTGAAAGCAGATGACAAAAAACACCAGGGATCCTTTCAGGGCAATAATGCTGTGCAGGGATTGCATCATCAGAGTCCCTGAGGCGTCGGCACCCCCAGATGGGGGGTCCTAAAGGAAATGTGAAGAATTCAGGAGGGTGTAGGTGATTTGCCAAGGGAAACGTTTGCCTGAAAGATGCCCCATGTCAGCTAGGATTAAACCGTCTGAGGACGGTGCTGTCTCCGTAGCGGAAGAAAGTGTATATTGTGAGCAAATCGACTGTCACACGCGATTTGACAAATTCTGATTTGCTTGTAGGAAAATGTCTGTTAATCCTATTAGGGGAAGGGAGGGGGAGAGGCGCGAGTGGGTGTGTGGCTGCAGCCGCTGTGGAAATCCGGGATTTTGGGGTCGGGTTCACTTGTCTTACCCGCGATGCCCCCCCCTCTCCCTTCCGCACCCACCATCCCTGTGAACGGGGGTGGCAGGAGGAGTGAGGTGCGGAGGGAAGAAAAAAGAAGCAAGGGAAATTTGGCGTTTCTAACTTTGCCAGGGGATGTTTGATTTCCCCCTTTTCCCTGTCCTGGGGTCGGCTCGGAGCCCTGTCCCTAGCGCCGGCTGCCAATGCCTGCATCCCCGCATCCCTGAATCCTCACATCCCTGAATCCCTGTAACCCTGAATCCCCGCATCCCTGAATCCCCGCATCCCGCATCCCCTCCTGGTGCCGGTCTGCGGGCGGGCGGGAGGGATGCGGAGCGGCTCCCGCTGCCCGAAGCGGTTTTTCAGCACCAAATATCGCCTGCGCCGGATTTTCAGCCCCTTGGGCGGTGCTGCTGGGGCCACTTTCCCTTGCCCTTGAGGGTTTGTAACCTCCTGCCGCAAAGGCGAAATTTCCCTGCTTTGTATTGATATTATTCTATATATTTCATTTATAGGATATGCACCTTATATATACTGTGGTTTGGATCCACTGGAATGGCCTTTGGGTTTTTACAGTCCATCTCACGCCGTTAATCGTTTTCAGGAAACGTTTTTCTCACGTTTGGAGGCTTTCTGGGAAGGCATCCACGACAACACCCGAAGTTTGGGGGCAGGCAAAGGGGACATTTCCGTGGGGGATCTCCTCGGGGTTTTCCCGAGAGCCGGTGGGAAGAGGTGGGTGGGTGGGTGAGGGACATCCCAAACGCGGCTGCACGCTGGGGTCTGCCCACAGCGGGGCATAGCTCAGGGACCCCTACCACGGGACGCCCCTGGAAATGGACAGGCGCTCTGGAAGAGTCCTGAGGAAACGTCCTTGAGAAAAGAGGCGGCCCCCGCTTGACACGTAATCACTGTCTGCCCGTCTTCCTCATAAGCATTCAAATATTACGTTAATTTTCACCACTGCAGACTTTTGTTCAAGTTCAGGGAGTGTATCTATATTTTTTACTTCCCCCGCCTACCACGGAAGACCTGGCTACGCTTTGTCCACCCACCAAACTGATGCATGTCCCTGTATTTATTTTTTTTCTTGCTGTTGGTTTGTTTTGTTTGGCAAAACCTCTGATTTTGAACCGGAGGGACATTACAGTTGTCTTGTCAGTTGGCGTGATTTGAAAGTGAGCCTGTGCGGCGTTTTAGGCTGCCCTCAGCAATCAGGCTTTAGACTCACGAGGCTTTGATTGTAGGAGTTGCCTTATTTGCATTGATGAGGATGAACCAGCTGCTGGAGCATACAGAACTGCACCTGACACAATCACCGAGTCCAGGATTAGCAGAGGGAATCAGGAATCCACTGCGCGGTACGGCAATCTCAGCCCCTACATTAGAGTCACTCATGCAAAATGACCCAAATTTGCAATGAGCACAATTAGCAATCCAAAGATGCATGTTAATTTAGGGGCTGACATTTTCTTGCGTTTTACTTATTAAATATAACGATTATGTGCAGCTTAGAATGCAAGACTAAGGAAGATGAGCTTTCTGTTCTCCCCATGAGCCCCCCCAGAGCATCCTAAGTACAGTCCCTGATATTTAGGACAGGCAATAAGTTTCGAACTCCGTAACTCAAATGGTGGGTTTAGGTTTTTTTCTGTCTGTCTTTCTTTTGTTCCTTGTTTACACGAATAAAATTGAAGGGGCTTGGGGGAGAGTACTTTTTTTTCTTCCTTTTTATTATTTCTTTTCGTTAAGCGATCGCTTACAACCTATAGGACAAAATGTTTCAGTGCAGAATATATTCCCCTCTCCAGCAGTTGTTAAAATCATACCCACACCTAAATCACCCACCATTCTGCTCCTTGGAAGAGGGTTTTTTCAACAGAGTTAAACTGTTTGAGCGAGAATATAGCAAAGTAGTTTCCCCCTGCATCCCCCCCAGCCTCGACACCCAAAGATCTTGAATTTCCAACAGAAATCATCTGAAATCTGAAATCTGTTTTCTCATAGCTTTCATGTATCTAGGTATTGACTTTCTCACTTATGCTTGGGGGAAAAAAATGTCAAAAAAAAAAAAAGGAATAAGTGATAATTCGGAGCAAAAGCATGCAGTTCAAAAGCTAAAGCTCCCATTGGAGAACAGAAAATTTAATGAGCTTTTAATGGAATGCAATGCTCAGAGTAGTAAATTATTTGTTAGTTGACGATGCAATCAGCATGCTGATTAAGGTTGCTTGGTTTTTTACTAAACATTAACTGAATGAAAACGGTTAGTCCTTGTTCTGCTTGGGGGGCTTTCGGGAAGCAAATGGACTTTCAGGACAGAGATTGTCAATAAAGGTGAGTGCACTCCAGGTGTCATTTGAATATGGTGATAAAATACTTCTGATAAATATTTAAAAGCGTTTTAAATCCACAATGTTCGCCGAGTGTATTGTGAAGTCTGTTTAAAGAAACAGCGGGCCTAGAAGGGCCCTACATCAATCCCTATTTCTCTCTTGGACGAGGATATTTTATTTTATTCAGTCCGGTTTTTTTAACATTGCCTTCAAAATGCAGGTTTGGACGTCGATGTAGGCAAGTTACAGAATTTGGAAATAAAAACTACTTAAACGAGACATTACTGTTCCCGACTAGGTTAGAAATGTAATTAAAGCTCTTCTAAACCCACCCGCAATATTTATGCAGGTAAAATTAGGTTATTTTTTCAATATCGGGTGCTGTCTCTTTTTTTTTTTTTTTTATTAAGGTAAATCCCATCATTTTCACTGTGGAACGAGATTTCTTTTTACTTTACCGGACGCGAAGAAAAGCAACAAAACAAAACTCCAGTGGCATTAACACCACAATAGGGAGGGTGGTTATTGTTCTTTTATGTATGTCGACTGTAAATATTTAGCCTATTGAATCCTCAGACAAGCCTTGGATTGCACAGATCAATCCACGTATCGACTGAGTATGCGGCTGTTTTAAGACAATGTTTATAGTTTTGGTCAAAGCCTGTCTGCTTTGGGGTTATAGATTTACAAGAGACAGAAAGGCAGATTTTAAATACATAAATAAATAAGAAATGAAGAATTATAGGCTAGAAGCTTTGCATTTTATGTTAACGACGGCAAAGTTCCTCTTCTATAAATCCCAATTAGTTAAATCGTCGCTTTATTTACTCACAATGATCAGATACCTTTAAAATCCGATAAATAACTATCTATGTGTTTTAACTATTCCTGTTTATGACCCAAGAGGTTAAAAGCCTTTGACTGGCATTTGACTTCTGACCTCATATAAATGTTATCTTATCAGTTCCTGCTTGTTAACTTGTATTGAGTGCTTGTCCCTGATGGCTTTTAGATAAAGGGGGTTTTATTATATTTCCTATTGAAACTGAACCATTTGCTTTGTTCTTCGTCTGTAGTCTCAGCCCACATAGTAACCTCGTAACCTACCAATTTTTGCTGAATAGACTAAAATCCAAACTATTTACAGTTCGTAGGAAGCCTTATTTTTTGTCTGGATTGAATGTAATGGTTTGTAATATAGTTTGGTCTTTATTTTTTTAACTAAGCTTCCGATCCAAGCTTGAACATTCTCTTTATTCTATTGCCATCGTTTTTAATAATTGTAGATTTCGGCCAAGAGGAAGGGAGTTAATACGATCATAGAAAGACTTCTTTTTTTCACCCCGAATTTGAGAAGGAAGCCTGAAGATATTTTAAATATTGAGATATATTTTTCGCATCGTATTTTCTCATCTGCTAAAATGGTGCAGTTGCCGCATATTCCTGCTGTAATTCATATTGAATTGATCTCTTTTTATCTTAAATATTCGCCTGTACCTCACCGTCCTCTCCACGCACCCAAACTTGTCGATTTTGGTATGATGACTAACGTGTGCAGGAGGCGTTGCTCCAGACAAACATATATAACGTTTTGCTGTATTTATATAACCTTAATCGTGTTTAATGCGTTTTAATACTCTTCGCATACCCGTTAAGAGGACGCAACTGTCGTTCCCCTGGCTGATTTGCTAAAGAGCCTTTTCCGTTCATTTTCCTATAGAAATTGGACTGTAATCATAGAGAAAGAATGAAAAGGCAGCCATCTTGTGGGTGTCATATTGCACTTTTTCTCCTTGGTTCTTTTCCACACAGTCTTTCTTTTTGCTGTCTTACTGCCTTTCACCCTAATTAGCCTCCGAGGTAGCACTTGATATGCAAAAAGATATTTTCATCATTCCATACACTATAGAAAAGTTGCATTCCCCCCCTGGCTCTTCAGCCAATCACTGCCTGGTGGTTACAAGGAAACTACATCTGCCTTTATATTTACTCATACATATGAATGAAACGTAATTTTTGCATTCTGTGGCTCTTTGTGGAAATGTATTTACCAAAAGCAAATATGTAAGCAAATTACTATTCTTGCGAACGAGATTAATTCGTCTGCAAACTAACATGCAGGTATACCATTCAGGAATGATAAAATAGGGAATCTCCTGGATGCTCTCTCTCCCAAATTAACTTATTTCTGGCTAATATTACTGGTTGAGGATCTATTTACTGTTTTAATCGTTCACACTATCTCTGCGCAAAACTTAAGAGCTTTAGTTCCTGTTAAAGTCGATTCTGTTTCAATATGTCCATCGTATTTCAGCAAAATAACTATTTAGTGCCATTTTTAACTCTGTACTTGGAAATGTTAAATATTTTAAAGATAACTGCTCAAAAATTAAATGTTCTTAAAAGAAAAATCTGCGTATTGAAATTTAACAATTGCACCAACTAGCATTATCCGGTTCCTACCTTGTTACAGCTTTTTTTAAAGGAAAGCTGAAGCCTGAAATTTAAAACTGTAGCACCACAAACGTGAGAATAAGGATGTGAAGCTATTGGTCAATGAAATAAATGCTGTCAGCAACACCATCATTAACATGCAGACTGTTCTGTTCAACATTAGCTAATTATAGGCGTAATTGATTATGATACTATTGGCAATTTACTAACAAACTTGTAATAGTAGCTCGAACGTAGCAGGTTTTAATTTGTTAGAAAACTTTTGGGGAAAATGGCAAACTTTTAACCTTTTATTTAAAAAAAAAAAAGTCTCGAAATGCTAAATAAAATAGCAACACTAATTGGTGTGTGTTTTTTTCAGCTCTTTGTGAATACTAGGCGCGTTGGAAGTGCTAAGTATTATTAATATCTCAGAGGACACTGATAATTCGTGACTTTGGTGTTTCAGAATAATAATCCCCATACAGGCATCCGCTCACACGCGCGCAAACACCAAAACACCCCACCCAAAAAAAAACCACCCTTTTTCTTTCTCCTCTTGCAAACAGCATAAACCAAACTTTTGTTTCTCTTGTTTCCGGGGAATTTTTCTAAAAGCTGTATAGACAACAATTGGCGAGATCTGTTTCCAAAAGGGAAAATGGATGCTAATTAGGAGGAAAACAATTATCATCTCTTCCCCTCGCCCACACCCTCTTGCTCCCCCTCTCCTCCCGCTCCCGAAATAAAGCACCGTCCAGTCTGTATCATACAGGAATCGGCAAAAACCCGTCATCTTTCCTTGCTGCCTTTACCAGAAAAGCCCGAACCAGCCCATGGCACACGCAGCTCCTCCTTTCCCCAAACTTAACCCCAAAAACCCTCTCGTTAGCCTGCCTGTCTTCCTTGGCCGGAGGAGTGGGTGCTGCGGGGGGAGGAGGCAGTATTTTTCATTTTCCAGCAAGCATCTAAATACGTGTGATTTTTACTGTGATTGTCATCACTGTGAGCCCGGTGAGAAGAAGTTTTCCCTTGTCCCGGCTGCGCGGGGTTCCGCGCATCCAGCCGCGGATCCTCCGCGACCGCCTCATCCCCTTCTCCCCCCATCCCCGCTCCGTGGGGGGCTCACAAAGGAGGGTCTCCTTTCCTCTCCTCCCCGTCTAAGAGCAGATCACATCCTCTAATAGATTGATTTCCTTGCGTATAAAGATAATTAACTCATTCTTCTCCTCCTAATGGCATTAGCGCCGATGTCCTGCAGAAGGGTAGGAGTATTTCTCTTTGTGCCCAGATCTCAGACATCCACCCACCCCCCCCTCTCAGAAATCGCCGACCACCCTCTCCGAGCGCTGTCCTGGGAGGGGGGAGACCCCAGGTAACTCTCCCCCTTCCCCCGGGGGTGGGGGCTGCACGCCCTTTGCCTCGGCGCTCCCTAAATCACACCTCGGGCTGGGTGGGGAGCCCTAAATCTTGCCCCGGGCTTTGTTCGGAGCAAGAAGGGGGGCGGTGGGGGCTGAGTTTTTGGCTCCCAGGCTGTAGCCCCTCGTTGATTCCCTCCCCGGGTGTCGGATCGGTGTATTTGGGAGCATCTCTCCCACCCACCCCAAACATCTCCGGCACGGGGAAAGTCAAGTTCGGAGAAATCCCGGTTTTCGTTTCATGGCCAAAAAACCCCAAGACGCATACGGGCTATTACGGCGGGGCAGCTTCCTTAAAAAGATTATTTGAACTACAAAGGCATTCATTTAGGGCTCGCGATGCCCCAAGAAAAGGGCCCTGCTAGAAATTAGCAGCTTGTCCTGGTATTTGGAGAACAAGAGTGACAACTTATTGGAAGTTCTCAAGGAATCATTTATATTTCACACTCCAGCAGGCAGCTGATTTGAGATTGTCTGTTAGCATAACAAAGGCTCTGAGCCTGTGAACTTCAGAAACCTTTCGACCTCTTAGCTGCTGGCATGAATAGCCCCTATCCCTGCCTATAGAGATCTCCCAAAGCTCCCCTGTTCGTGGCTAAATTGTTAATCAGGGTAATTTAATATAGTTTTCAATATGCCCCATCTCTTATTGGGTAAGGTATTCACGGATCTCGCCCCCTCCCGAAAGAGAAGTTATCCTTTATTCAAGTGCAAGAGGGGCAGCTGCAGAGTCCCGGCCACCCCCTCGGGCCCCCCAACCTCCCCATCCCAGAGGGTGTGGGGTGGGAGACAACCCGGGACGTTCACCCCCAAGCATCCATAGCACCCCTAAACCCAACACCCTCCTCCCACAGCACTTCATTACCACACTCCCTCCTCCGGCAGGGCCGGTGACCCCAGCATTAAACCTACACTTGATTTATTTAATGGTTTTTTGTCTTCGTATTTATGTATTTTCTCCTAGTCCGACTATTTCTCGGTGGGTAGCACCTGGGTGCTTCCTCCCCTCCTGCTGCTCAGCCGGGTCCTTCAAGGCATTTCAGGGCAGAGATGGGAGGATTTATTTCACACTCCCCCCCCCCCCCCCCTTTTAGCTGGGGTTTTCCTCTCCTTTTCACAACTCATCCTGCAGAAAGTTGCTGGGACCAAAGTTTCTGCAGGAAGAACTTAGGGAACGAGAGTGTTAGGGGGGGAAATTTTTGTTTGCACATAGCCTGATGTTTGGATTGTTGGAATACTTCAAAATTCTGGCTACACTTTGTCAAAATTGGTAAATGATGGAGAATAAATACACTTTATTTGCAATGTGGTCGTGCAAGGACATGGTCCAGGGTGGATTTTACCATGGGCCTGAGCTGCAGTGTGTGTAGAATCTCAGTATGCCACATAAATATCTGCTGATGCACACTGAGAGCAACACTCTAAAATAAAGTTAGTTAGGGTAATACTCCTTTAAAATGTCTGAAATAATTCCCGAGTCCTGTTTATATCTAAAGGTCTTGTAATAATCTGTTCTTGAAACAAAAGGACTCAGCATGAAAGACAACACATAACTGTGAGGATGGTCAAATCAGAAACACATTTTCTGTTACTTTCCTTTCCTAAAGCAGGGATTTTATGTCTTTGCATTTTATTTGCATGTTTTGACTTCTACTATTGTGTCTGTGGACATCAGTGGCACCGCCAATGTTCTTTATTCCTTTTTTTTTCCTTTTTGAAGCTTCATATTTTTGCTTGATTTCCTTGACAACATTTTCATAGATTTCAAATTAGCCACAGATTTTTCCAAAATATACAGAACAAGTCTTAAGATAAGTTTCTGCATGTAATATTTTTCTATTGTCTTCTGAACAATGAAAAATCATGAATAGATAAGGTAGTCACTTCACAAAAATTCAAGAATTAACTGCTGGTTTCTTTTAATTGTGAGAAGGTAAAATGACAACATTTTTCCTTTACTTTTTGCTCATTATTGCTGTTTTTGTTTTGTTTGACTTTTCCTTCATTACAGTCTATGATCCATGGCTATCATTTCACTTTCACATCTCTGAATTTCCATTAAATTTTCTCTAAGAGATTAATAAACCTACAGGAGAAGAAGACTTTGCTTTGCGTTCATGCAAAAATATTTTTTCACATTTCCCCCCCGCCCCCCAAAAAATAATTTTAGATTCTTAGTTAATTATATTTTGACTGAAAGTCAAATTAATTCCATTCTGATTAAAACATGTCTTTTCTAATTATTTTTTTAAATTATTATTTTCTTCCAGCTGTTAAAGAACAGATTTTCTGCATATGAGGAGATATTTGCTTAGGTGGTTGTTTCAAAGCTGCTTCCACCTAATGGTACACTTTGGGCCTGTTGTATTGAAAAAAAGGATGTATATTTGGGATGGTGTTTGACAGGGAGAATGAACGCAGACACCAGAACAATTATATTACAATCCCATTGGGAATGCCAGCACCAAATTTAGCCAGACTGATGGGACACTGTCTAGACGGTCCCTTTTGTGTATCAGCTGTTTTTTCCCTGCTTTATTGTCCAGCTTGAATATACGGCTGGAACCTGCATATGGAGCCCAAACATAACCATTCCTGCAACCACACTTTGCTGTAAAAAACAAACAAAACCCCCACAAACCAAGTGTGTCCTGTAATTGTCAGGATAGTTATAAAACAGAAAAAACAAACAAACTCTGATTTTGCACCAGATATGTAGCTGTCTGCCCATATAGGCACACATATGCTTGCAGATAACCACTCTGCAATTAAAAATTCAGTAGAATTACAACTGGAGGTCACAGGTGGATGCATAGGAGATAGTGGCTGGAGCTGTGCAGCTTTCTGTGGGGAGGGAGCTGGGGGTGCTTCTGGGGGGTTGTTTTACAGGAGACACATGTATGAGGGTAGAAAGGTTGCTCTCTTTCCATGTGCTCCACCTCTTCCTGAAAGAAGATAGAGCACAAATAAAACAAGCAGGTATTGTGAAGAGGCAATTAGGAGCCGCCGTACATGTAAATTGCAACCTTTGATTCTGAAAAGGGCAAAGGATAAAAAGAAGGAATATTTATTAATATTTATTAAATGTTTATGCTGCAATTAGTAGTGGAGACTGCCTAGCTTTTCAGCTGGATGAGATCTGTGCTGAAGACTTGTAGGACCTTTTCTTTTTTTTAAAGGAGGAAGCATCTGAAAACTATGAAAAATAAATTGCTACAGAACCTAGCTTCATCAATGGAGGTTAATGATTCTATGATTTCATGACCAATTAATATGCATCTTACCACTAAGATTTTTTTACCACTAAATCTAAGGGGCATCTTAGCCAGAAACAGCCACTCATAATTAAAAAGAAAAAAATCAAACCATGACAGCCCCTCATAACATGCTGAAGAAGTTTTAAGAACTGCACCACACACAGTCTGGGGTAAATGTGTGGACTTTCTATGCCTGCATCTTCCTTAACTATCCATTCTATGGATAGGTAGTTCCTGAGATAATTTTGTTTGGCCTTGGCAAAGGCTGAGCATTAATGGCTCATGTTTCATTCATAGTACCTGTCAATACCCATTGATTTTTCTTTTTTTTTAATAATTTTTTTTAATATTGGAAATTAATTGGGGAAATTTGGGGGTATTTTTAATATTTTTTAAAATTCTAGTCATGATTAGACTGAGGAATTGATAATAATAGGCTTTTTGATAACATACTTAATTGCAAATACCACTTGCTTCCTGGTGAGGATACCTCTGCCATGGTCCTTCTGCACTGGTTTAGACCACCTGCTTTTGGAGTGTACCCACACCTTGCAGATCTGCTTTGTTGAAACTGTACTTAAATTGATTAGTGCTACATCTAAAGCATCCCAGGAAGTCAGAGATGATGGTTTTACAATCAGGAATCATGTGCTCTTCTGATAATTGGTACCATAGGTCACATTGTGGAATTACTCCATCCTTTCTTGGCCTGACACGAGTAGGAGGAAAGGGACAGAAATCTTCACAACAACGTCTATCATCCCTGGGGAGAGGGGCATTTGCTGCCCGGTGTCTCTCACTCCATCCATCTGCAGATGTCCCTTCATACAGAAGTTTTGACAAGGACCTTGCAGGGCTCAGGAGCTGTCAGGTGGCTTGAATAGAGAGGGTGACTTCTCACCAAACGTATGTCTGTGGAGGGCTGATAAGATCTGATAAAAAAGCACAGCTATGAGTTGACTTTTGAAAGTGGAGCACCACCAGATTAAAATAATCATGTTAATTGAAATTAAACTATGAGACTGGTTGAAGCCTAATAACCACCAATCTATGATCTCCTCTAACCATCACCGTGACTCCAAGAGCAGCTACACAGTTCCTACAAAGCACATAGAACCATTTCCCTGCTTGCTCTCTCTTTTTCCTTCCTTCTCTTTCCACTCTCCCTCCCCAACTGTAAAGATGATGTCCCTGAGGCTGCAAATAGTATAAGAAAACACATATATCTTATCTGTGTGCACTGTTCTTGAGCTGTGGATAAACATCTAACTCCAAGCCATGATGCCCTAGCTCTCCCCATTCCCTCAAAGTCTATCACAAAGTCTCCTGCTGTGGGCAAATTGGGTTCTGACCTCCAAAAAAACCAAAAAACAAACACAGACATAGTTGGTTTCCAAGCTCTGGTGAATGTAGAAGGTTGTACAAACCTGCAGAGTGATTTATCACTTGTTTTTATCATGTCAGGCAAGTTAAATGGTTGGGGAATTATGATTGCAATTACAGGACTCAGTGGCTGGAAGAAAAAAGGGCTGGTTCAGGGTGACCGAGAGCCACCAGGATGGGCACCACTGTGCACACCACCAGGGCAGAGCCAGACCTGTCCTGCCAAATGGCTCATGAAGGAAAGGTCAATCTGGGGCAGAATAAAGCAGCTGCTGGTGGTGGGGTGGACACTGGGAGCCTGGACAGTTGACATGTGTGGTTAGTGATCAGATTTGTCTAGGTACAGGGTAATTTCATCTGACTCTTCAATGAAATATATTTGTGGCTTGATACCACTGTCCCAGTCATGGCCTGGGATGCAGTTTTGTTGTTTAGGGCTGTACTGTGTCCAGCTCTGGAGCCCCCAACACAAGAAGGACATGGACCTGTTAGACAGGGTCATAAGGAGGGCTACAAAAATGATCAGAGGGCTGGAACACCTCTCCTACAAAGACAGGTTGAGAAAGTTGGAGTTGTTCAGCCTAGAGAAGGCTCCAGGGGGACCTTATAGTGACCTTCCAATACCTGAAAGGGGCCTATAGGAAGGCAGGTGTGGATCTGTTCACAAGGGTTTGTAGCAACAGGACGAGTGGTAATGGTTTTAAGCTAGAAAAGGGTAGATTTAGGTTGGGCATTAGGAAAAAGTTCTTTAATATGAGGGTGATAGATCACTGGAACAGGTTGCCCAGAGAGGTGGTGGAGGCCCCATCCCTGGAGGCGTTCAAGGTCAGACTTGATGGGCTCTGAGCAACCTGCCTTAGGTAGAGATGTCCCTGCTTGTTGTAGGGGGCTTGGACTAGGTGGCCTCTAGAGGTCCAACCCAATACATTCTATGATTCTATCAATAAGAGGAAAAATGGGAAAACTCATTGCCCTGTGAGTTGCACACCTTTTATGTGTGAACACCAACTGAGATTTCTACACACTCACAGATCCTGTTGCATTCGTTCACTGAATCATACTGTATTTTGCACCAGAAGGCACCTCTGGAGGCCACCTCATCCAGCCCTGCTCTCAGAATGGCCCAGGAGGGTCAGGCTATGAGGGGGCCACATCCAGCTGAGTTCAGAACAGCTCCATGAGTGGACAGGCTGCAGCCGACCTGGACAGCCCTCTGCCATCATGGTAATAAATAAATAAAAGAATGAAATAAAAGAAAGGCTTGTTGCCCAACGTGGTGGCTTGTTGTCCTAGCACATCTGCTACAAGCATCATGGCTGTTTGCAGGCAAGGGTTCCATCACTGTACAATCAAGTGTCTGAGACTGTAGTTAAGAAACCAAGTGCTCAGGTATCATAGCAGTGAGCACGATAAAAATGCCCAGAAAACCTACACGAACAAGCACTGTTTTGATAACAAGCTCAGAAGCCTTCCCCAGCATTAATAGGGGTTGAGGAGTGTGTGTATAAAGTGCCTTTCTCCACATGGCAGTGCTTGGGTGGATAGGATGAAGCTATGAGAGTGGTCACGATGCACAGCCTTCCTCTCCACCTTTGCTTCCCCATCTCCTGGCAACAGTTCTCTCTCCTTTCTTTCTCATTCCTTTCCACTTTCTCATTCCTGAAATAATCCTTTCACATCAGCTCAGCTAATAGAGTTTTTATCAAGCTGGACCCCTGGTTTGCCGTAATTCTGCTTTTCCAATCACCCTGTTTGTTCAAGTCAGAATAAAACTATGTAAATCAGTTTCTTGTAATCTTCGGTTATTTATATATAAAATGATTTACATGTTTGTGAGCTATCTGCTGTGGGCACAGTATTACTGAAGGTTTTTCTTTGGGGATTACACTACCATTTAAGTTTATTTTCTTGTTTTCCACATCATGTTTTGATCTCCTAAAGGAAATAACTTATTCTCTCTATCTCCTTCCTTCTCCTTAAGATAAAATGCCCACTTTTGGCTACATTTATTTAAGAGAGTAGTGTAGTTTATCATTTGCTTGTTTGGAAATAGAATTGAATTTGTGTTCGGAGACCATATGGCAAAATTGCTTCTTTTTTTCTCCTCTGAAGAAATTCAGGAGATTTTTATCTATACGTTCTACATCTAACAGTGATTATTTGGTCCAGAGCCTGATCCTCATCACTCTAATATAAAGCTGGCTTATTTCTGTTAAAGCTGGTAGAGTCATACAATAGTAAGGAAGGTGCTAGTAAATTAAAATTACCTGTGTGCATTTACAACAGAGTGAAACAGCTGGAATCCAAAATAACCATGCTTGGTAAGTTGGGTCTGAATTGAATCCAATGTACTTACTCCCTGTGCTGAGTTGAACTCAGCTGTTCCTTTTGTGTGAATAGTTGGTATATCTAATATCACAGAAGACTATAAATAAATTTCATGTCATTTGACATGGGTTACAAATGGGTTGACAGTTATTCCTAAGCCATTACTAACAATTACTGGTTATTTTCTGCAGGAAAAATAAATACTTTTTTCTTTTGGCTTAGACTATCTGGAGAATTTTTAATGTACGTATAATGGGAACTTCTCCAGGTTAGAAACCGATGACTATTCTGTTTTAGGTGGACATTAAAGATTTCATCAGACATTTGTTGTTTAAAAAACCATTGGTCACTGCACAAACTGTGGAGCATGTCACCTGCTTGTAGATTTTCAGGTGTGCAGAGAGATATTTTCCTTTGTGCTTGTGATTGTCCTTCATAATGGTTAATTTTGTATATAAAATCAATATATTAGTATTAATTGATATTAGTAACAGGTATTTAAATACACATTCACCTGAAATAACAAAGCAAATTCAATGAATTTGTCACAAAGAATTTCAATTTTCAATTTCCTACTTAGGATGAATTCAAATAACAGTACCATAGGAACCCAAGATGTATTTTATACTCAAAAAATTGAAAAAACATGGTTTAGCCTCTTTGTGTGTGTGAATGTTGTTTTGCAGTTATCTTGGGAACTAATAACAAAAGATATTTTCTCAGTTCATTCTGCACTGTTGAATTTACTCCACTTATAGGAGGCTACAAAAGGCCAATTTCTTAAGCTCCTTTAAAAAACAACTAACCAGAAGGAAGAAAAAATCAGACCACCAGAAAGTAGACAATAATCCTGAAATAGCAGGGATATGAACACATTATTGAAGGTATTTCTGCATATGACAGCAGCCGTGGGAGCCTACGTGGGACTCCTGAAGGAAGAACGTGGGTGGAAGGAAGCTGAGACTGATTCAGTTCCTGCACCTGCCTTGGTTGGTACCTTCAGGCAAAACATCTTCAACTCCTTATGAAAATAAGCTTCTACACCTTTTCTTTTTTTAGAAACACTGCCTCCTCATTTTATTTTGCCCGCCATGCAGTATAAGGAACATATAGATCCTTAGAGAGTGGATTTATTTTGCTCGAGTAAGAAATATTTAATCTATATTCAGATAATTGAGTTACTAATCCATAGACTGCAGCTTGATCTCCCTTCTTCAGATAATTTGAGAAAAAAAAGTGACCAATAGATATGTTAAGCGTGGGGAAGCAGAATCTAATTTAGAATACATGATGCACGTCTTCCCATAAGCCTATTTTTGCAATATCGTTGAGGTTTATTTTAAATAGGTGAAGGCTCCAACTCAGGAAAACATCCCTGTTTCAGGAAGGGTGTTTGAGCACTTAATTTTAAGGAAGTGCTGAAGCAACCGTGAAGTCAGTGGGACTAAGGAGATGCCTCAGATAAAACCCATGGGCAGGACATTTATGTCCTGGCTCTGCAGAGCTTGGCCTTTGCTGTGGTAAGATTGGCCATTCCTGGCCCCAAAACAGTTGGCTGCACTGTCCTGAATTTTGGGGATTTGGGGCATTTAGGAACTGGACCCACAACAGCAGGACATATTGTGGAGTATGTGTTTAAAAATAGTGAGTATGTATTTAAAAATAGTCCTCATTGAGGGAGACGTCCCTTTCTCACAACCTTCACAGTCTGAGATACAGGACTTAACAGATAAACGGGTAAAATACACTTAAAACCTCCTTAAACAATAATTTAACGTGTTCCATTGATCACCTGACTTTTCTGCTAACTACAAATCCATCTCCACCAGGACTCATTAAAAAAAAACCAAACACAAAACTCCACCACTTTAAAATGAGAAAATTCCCCCTTTCTCCCAGGTGTGGGTGATGTCTGCACATGCCCCAAAAACAGAGCAGGAATTTCTTTCATGGCTTGCAAATTTTCCACATATGTAAAGATGCAATGATATTAGTATCTCCCACCTTAACTGAGAATGAAAGTTGGAGTTTTATGTCTGTATAAAAGGGATTTTTCTGAAGGGATTCATCATGTGCTTCTAGCCCTAAAAAAAACCGCACACACTGAGATTCTCCATGCAGCACATATTTGTATGCAGAAAAGTTATGTTTGGCTCTTCTGGAGGTTTTCACTCAAAGCCTGCTGTCTTTTGACTGGTAATTATTTAGGGAACTTGGCTTTACAGGCAGAAAAAGAGTTTTTATGAAATATTTTAAGGCTGCCTTAAACACTCCTAAGACAGTTGTTTTTGTAGTCCCGTATTGCCTACCCAGAATGCAGGATGTGTGAACATTATACCAGTGCTCGTCTGCAGGGAACTGCCTTATCACAGCAGAGTCAGCCTTGTGCAACGTGACCAGCCACTTCTACATGGATAAAATCTGTATTTGAGGCTGCATCACATATCCTGAATATTTCAGAAAATATCTAGGGTGCGCCTGCCACCTGCTTTACCCAACGTTTTCTGCTAGTAAATATTAAAGAGGAGATATTCCTCCCTCTCCTCCAGCTTTCTTCAGCCAGTTTTCACTCTGCTCCTTCTGAGATCATCTCCATTTCTCCTTTGAGATGTTTGCCTTTTTGCACCAAGTTTCTTTTATTTATTTTTCCTTCTTCTGCAGAGCAGGGGTAGTTAAAGGCTGAGATCACAGCTCCCAGCATGCAACCACCAGATCCAGCCTGAAGGGCAATGGGGCTCTGGCAACTCACAGCTCCATATGGTTTTCCAAAGCCATCAGAACGCACCTTAAAGAAAATTTCAGTTCAGAGACTATGATAAAGCATCAATTAAAAGCTCAAGTCTCTGCAAAACCAGCAAAATTATGTGAGAGAAAATAACTATACAAAAGCCCCCCTACATACATTGGGGTTGACTGCAAAGAACCATGTATGGGGCTTGATGCAAAAACAGAGTTGAGAGGTGAGATTGAACTTCATCTTTGCTGTGATAGAGGAGTGCTTGTCTTCTGTGAGGAAATACAGCTCTCTGGTTTTTCTTACACATGCCCCAACATTTTGGTGTTCTGAAATATTTTGATTAGGAGATCACTGTTTAAGCTCCACAGACATGGAGGCCACAAGAAACCACCGTGATTTTTCAGCCTTGCTGGGTTATATTGCATATGTTAAACCAGAGACATTTTTGGAGTGGAAGGCATCCTTCCATTCAGAGAATGACCACTTTGAAGTCCAATAATTTGCACCCAACTGGAGTGCCTTCCCAGGGAGCTGTATCACAGCCAAACCTTTTTCATTATTTTCATTTTGAAGTTTATCTGTGTACTTAGGCAAGCTGTAATTTCAAGTGTATGATTATATGGATCCTGCACATTGTAATCTACCTTTTTTTCCCAAAAACATGTGGTTTGCTTACCAATATTCCACCAGGGTCATAATCCATAGTTATTCAAGCAGGTGGCTGGTTGAAACTGAACTTGACAGTAACAGAGAGAAAATATGCTGAAAAAGTATGTCTGGCATTGCCAGCTACTATTCCTTCTCTCTTTATGCAAGCCATTGGATGGCTCAGTAGAAATGTCAGTGTGCAATATCTTCCCCCAGCATCCTCTTCCCTCTCCTTGCTGTTCCACAGTCCTGGACATCAGTTCAGCCCTTGCTCCTACTCCATCATGTCCTCCCTGACAGCCAAGCTGGCTCACACAGTTTAGTCTTGCAGCTCACCATCCTCTTCTTTGTCTTGATACAGTTGTTGATGGGTTGCACTGGCATCAGACCAGTGAAATTATCCAAATAAACAGATAAGTAATCAGACCTCATTTTTTAAAAGTTATTGTTTGAGTCAAAATCTACTAAAGAGCAAAGCAAATCCCCTAATTATATTTTTTATCTCCAAGCTGTTCCTCCTTGCTCAGTCTCTCCTCTTCTACCCTCCAGTGGGGCCAGAAAGGGAAGGGAGATTTTTAGCTAAAATTCTGCTTCATTTACTTCCTCTTCCTCAAATTTCCTTGTTGCATTTCTTCACCAACCTAACAAATGGGAAAACTTTAAAAAAAACCCCAGTCAATTAAAAATAGTCCTCATTGAGGGGGGCGTCCCTTTCTCACAACCTTCACAGTTTGAGATACAGAAGTTAAAGAGATAAACAGGTAAGATACACTTAAAACCTCCTTAAACAATAATTTAACGTGTTCCATTGATCACCTGACTTTTATGCTAACTACAGATCTATTAAAAAAATATACCTGACACACAAAAAAATGTGTGTAAGATATAAAACATAAGCCACATTATTCTGTTTGGTTTGTTCTTGCTGGGAGGGTCTGTTGCTGAAGGTGCTTTCCCTAAGCACACACATGCTGGTACAGTGTGCTGGGCATCACTCCACACACAGACCTGGCCCCTGTGGTCAGGAGACCTTCCACAGCAGCCCCACCACCTCAAAAAGCCTCCCTAGCAAAAGGTCTGCTCACCATGCCCATGGGCTGCTCTCCCTGACCACCCAGAAATGCACTGTCCTCTCTTGGGATAGGTTTGCTCTGGATGAAGAAGTGAGGATGATGGTCCCTGCCAGTGCTGTGGTTCTTGTAAATGAAAATTAGTGTAATATTCTGTGTGATGCTGTGGGTAGATGTGTGTTTCCCATTGTGTGTGTTTCAACATAGACATGTAATGGATGTCTCGCTGTCTGTAACTCTGTCTCTGTGTCTCTCTCTGCTGGAGTGTAATTTCATCTCTCTATTAATACTATTACAGCCTCAATTTTATATCTGTTTTCTAAAAGCGCTTGAATTAGGCTATTTGGCATTTCTGTGTGCTAACATGCTCTGATCCATAGAGAATCCTGTTTTGAAGGGAGTATTATTATCCCTATGAAGTAAGAGAACAGAACAGGGGTGACAGGCAAATACAGTAAATAGCAAGCAGCTTTCTGCTGGGGAAGCTTTAATCTGGCAACGACACCAGTCAACCCTGATGTCTGAATAAACAGAGCTATCATGATTAACGGTAATTAATTGTAGCATTGTCATTGATTTATTTTTTTATGTTGCTGTAGGCTCTGTAGAAGATGCTACATGAAAATATTTCACCCTTCCAAAGCTCTTGCAGGCTACATTTAGTCATTTTCATGAAGGCTTGCTTTATTTACAGCACAAAGCCTAATGTACATATATCCAGGACACTCAGTTTCAGCCATATCTCCTTAGAAATTAAATAAGACCTTTAAGATAACTCCAGAGCTGTCCCAAAGGGAAATACTCTGGAGTAGCACTATATACATGGCAGGGAAAAAAAAATGATGTGAATTGGCAAGTGATGCTGTAGGACTTGGTGTTACTCATGCTCCTTCCTCCCCATTTTCTAGGTGACATCGTGTCCTGTGGCACATACTGGTTTCAATTGGCCTGTAAAACCTGAAGATGAAGGGACCCCACTCCCAGCAGATGAAGGGACCCCACCCCCAGCTTTGTGCCTGTGCCACAGGTCCCATCAAGGAGTTCCCCTCCTCCCAACATCCTCCAAGCAAAATCCTGACACATCACGACCTGCCTGTGTGCAGGGTTGTGTCCAATTCTGTAGGATTTTTGTATTCACAAATTTGAATTCTTAGACTGGATTTTACTGATTTAAAAAGCTTAATTGTGAGGATGGATCCCAGTTAGGGGATGCACAGTATGAGCTGCTGTCATATATGAAGCATAAATGGTACGTTCTCGTACAGTTTTAATTGATGACAGAATTATTTTAGAAGTATTTATAGCTGGGCTAATTTCTTTTGAGCGGTTTCTCACTTTCCTGGAGCACAATAGAAAGCTGACTAGATGAAAACTTTGAGCAGTGTTTCACCATGTGAGATCTAGGTTAAGTTAGAAAAAAAATTGAAACGAGTTGACTTACAGTAGTTTCAATTTATTTTATAGCAGGTCTGGAATTAGTTTGAACTTGTCGCTGCTTTGGCAGGGAAAATAAACATTAAATAAAAGCAAAGTCAGTCACATTTCAACATTTGCATTTCTACCATTGAGTGTGTTTACCTGAATTATCATCTTGTAGCAGACATCTCAGCTTTGCTTTGATCTTTCACTACCAAAGGTATTGTACAAGAAGCAGTCATTAAAAACCCCCCACACAATTATGACAATTTCTGTAAAGCTCATCAAGTAATAGAAGGTGCAGGGCTTTTAATTTTAATTTTAATTTCAATGTGCTGTAGTGTAGAATTAAACAATAATGAAGTGTTTTAAGGAATCCTTAGATTTTACTTCTCCTCCAGTACAGCAGCAGGAGATATGATGCTTAATGTGAAGGATGATGGCAAAATGGACCAGATTTCCCATCCAGCAGGAAGATTTATAGGTTGGGTAAGATACCAAGTGACAAACCAATTGTGCAATTGAGCTAATAGGAATAAAACACTCTGTGAAGCTCGTAAGCTGTTCCAACAAATGCCTGTGTAAATATGGTTTAGCTCATTGTTACCCCTTCAAATTGTGTTTATATACAGCTCCCAAGTACAGCCTCTGCCTGTGTTTGAAACGCCACTGACTGAACCTGATTTTTTTGTTTATATCAATATATTTCCTGTGTTGTCAGAGAACAAGGGAAAATAAGTCTCTCATGAAACACAAATGGGCCAGAGAAAGGAGTCCCACCAGCAAAACAAAAAGTCTGCAAACATCAACAAAATGAAGTTTGTGATTAATTAATTGCTTAATTATTGCCTGGTTTTGAATACTTAGCTGTTTTTAAGGGATATTGTAGCAGCGATGGGCAGTGTATGAGTACTTGGGAATTAACAGGTAATTCTCACACTTTTTCCTCTCCTGTTATAAAATAGTATAGTTTGGCATAAAAGCAAAATAGATACATTAAATTGTCCATCTCATAGTAACAAGTATATATAATTGTATATATATACACGTATGTGTATATATTATGTATATATAATTATGTATAATACATATAATATAATAATACGCATATTAATAATTTATATACACAATATATAATAATTTTGATTATATATATATGAAGTTTTTAATGTGCACCAGTGACAAAGATGGTTCCATTCTCCATCCTGAATGCCATGAGAATATTTGACTGATGCTGTTGTGGAAGTTACTGTCTCTAGCCTGTTTAAAGACATTCAAGCACTGAATTACTTTAGGAGAGAAAAGCTGAGGTTTTGATGCAAGAGCTCCACTGGAATTTGCAGCTAAGTTGTTAAGACCAGAGCTTGAACCACAACTGGTTTGCAACTCACAATCCTTAAAGTACAAAACATTTAATTATATTGGAAAATGCTGGACTTCATAGATGGTTTTTAAATTTGCAACCCATCAGATGTCACCTTGACCAAAGTGAATCCGGGGTGGGGATCATTTAGCCAAACATGGGCATAATTTTTGGCAGTAATTCTTCTGAGGCAAAGGTGGGCATCTGAAATAAGGTTTATGAATCATGCTCTGAAAGTGCCTGTTGATGATGGGGGCAGCCTGGGGTGACTGGCTTCTCCCTCCCTGCAGATGTCTGGCTCTGCTGAGGAGCCTGTCTGGAGAACCAACTGTACCTACATCTCTAACATGGTCACAAATAGGTCCACAATGGGGTCCACCTCCCTGAGCTCCAGCTTAAATCCAGAAGGGAGACCTCCAGTTAGCAGAAGAAACCAAGAATCTCCAGACTGCAGTTTGCCATCTCCAAAATTAAGTGTCTCTCCTGCCACTGCACCTGGGCAAGTCACCCTGGAAAGACATCCCTCCTCAAATGCTTCCTTAGATCCACACAAAAAACACTTTTATTATATTATGGAAGTGTATTTTGGTAGTCCACTCCAACTAAAAAGATGATCTTTCTGTTTTGGGGGGGGGGTTTCAATTCTGTGTTTTGTTTTTCCTGAAAGGCTTCATTGTGTGTGATTACAATAACACATCTGCTCATAAAATGGGCATGCAAGACTTTGTTGTGGAGAACCGAGGGTGTGGGCATTTGTTCAGAGCTCCTGGTAATATATTGCTTGCAACCATCTGACAGATTGCTAATAGGACACAGCTGCTTTATGTGTTCATGATTCCTCCAGCCACTCTCCACAATGGAGTGGGAGATGCAGCATGTACAGCTAAAACATTTCCCATTTGTTTGTTTCCAGCAGCAAAAAAAAAAAGCTTCAAGTGATGCCCTTCAAGATAAACCCTACAAATAACAATGAATATGCTCATAAAGATTGAAGATAGTTATATACACAGCTCTGTGTGAAATAAGCATTTTTATTTCCTTACTGTCTTTTATGGCATGCTTTTGCAAAGGCCATGGAACGTGTCTTTAGTTATATGAACTAAAGTTATATGGACTATATAGTGGTGTGCAGCATCACTCGGGCAATAATTTCCAAAGATGAGCAAAGCTGTAATTCTGCTGTTTTGTACAAATCTGACTCGCACGTTGTTTCGCTCCTTAACTTCCAGAAATGACTGTGAACAAACCAAACATAATTCTGTTCTTCCCTAAGGAAGGGGAGTCATTAAGGGTAATCCCACCCTGATGAGCACAGTCCACATACCTTGATAAAGAAGTCATCTTTTGTTAATTTCTATGTAGCCACACAAATGATTGTAAACACTGAATTCTCTTCCATGGGCGAGATTCTTTAAATAATCTGTCTCTTAAAAGATCATTGATGATCGAGGTAATGGCCCAGCTACTTTTAGGTTTTCTTGTATGTGGAGTGTTTATAAACTATATACTAGGTTTTTGTTGTATATGGAGTGTTTATAAAAAAAGCTGGATCAACAGCTTTGGAATTGAAGTTTTCTTGATGCATATAACCAAGGGTCAGGTTGTTGATGTGCAGGATTAGTTTATCTCACAGTAGGTTAACATTTGCTTTCCCACCTTTTGGAAAGGAAGACTTGGGATGTTCTCTTGATTCAGTCATCTAAGCGAGTCTCAAAGCATTAGATGAAAGATTTTGAACATCATTAAAATTAAATTTTTAATTTAAATTTGGGGGGTGTTTTCTACTTTGAGTTGCATATTTTAGTTATTTCTCCCTCTAATGTGTAGGTTTAGTATACTGAGGAGTATTAGCAATACCACTTGTTTAAAATAAGAATATTAAAATATTTCATTAATAAAGTACTTCTTGGTGAAGGGAAATATTGGACAAGATTTTAACAGGTCTGCATTTTACCTCGTTCCTCCACAAACACTGATGGTCTGAAGATGCTGAACAGCAATGGGTACATTTGAACAATTCCAGTCCCTTGTTCTGGTCCCTATTATAGGGTATAAACCAACAGTGATATTTTTACCTGCAAACCTCTGTGCTCTTGCCTGAAAATGGACGTAGCAACAGATGCATGTAAAGGAAAACTCATATCGAATAAAGAGTTTGAAAGCATGTGTTGTGTGTAACTTTGCAAGACACACCTTAGAGGAGGCTGGAAATCCAGCTCTGCCTGGATTCTTCAGTTCCCTAACATGTTTCTGCCAGAGCACAAATGATATTACCCTTCTCTCATTGTTTTTTTCCATCTCATTATTTACATATTCCGACGATCTTCCTGAGCTGTCTAACAGCAAATAAGTAGCTGACAAAAAGATTTGTTTCCTCTAACTTTAACTGTCTTGAGGTGAGACATCCAATTTGAACAAGCTGTTAAGGTGCTTGTGTAGCATCCAGGTGATAAATGATCTCACCTCTTTAAACTATGATTTCTGGAGATACCTCTCTCTAGTTGATAATGTGACTGTTTGTTAGATAGGCCAAAGTAGTAGAGATTAAACCCAGCACAAAGGTCTAAACTCCATCAACTATGTCTTTGTGTGCAAATGTGAGCAAATTGCTCTGACTCTGAATCCAAAAAAGACGCTTCTTTATTTCAAGTTCTAAAAAAATGAGTCTATATAACATAAAAACATATGTAAATATACACATATGCTTCTGCTGGCATGCATACTCTTGTCTACAAACTTATCACTTATTAGCACCTACATGTGTGTGCACACAGAGATGTCTGGGGCATAATGCAAAACCAAGCAGATAACTGTCCTTGAAATGATAACCACAGGAGCACAGCCTCTGCTTGTAACCATTCCGGGACTTTCCTTCATTCTCCCCCAAAGTATGTGGCATGTGGCTAAGTAACTTTTATTCACTTGAAGACATTTATGTGGCCAGCTAAGCATTCACTCAGCTGGAGTGAACAATAAAAAGGAAGCAGTTATTTATGTGGAGAATGACTTGGATCAATGAAGAAAAGATGTGCTGTTTGGGGATTTTCTTGCTTATTTCTGGTGAGGATATGGAATCAATTGTAGGACAATACAACCCCTTTTTTTTTTCCCCCTTAGGGTTTTTCAAGGAGATTCTGGGGCTGGGAAATGTCTGTGTCCATCTACAAACATCCCCTATGAAAGCCCTGTGCTCAGGCTACAGCTGGGTCTGACTCCCCAGTCACACCTTCACTTCATCCCCTGCTCAGTGAGCTGGCATTACACTGCTGGCTTGCTGCTTGTTGATGTCTTCTTGTGGCATCAGGGAGCTAAATATGGAATAACTTACTTTTTTGTTGGGTAAATTAATCTGTGCTGAGCTCCTCCACAATGAGAACAAATAAACATTGGAATAGTCTCCCAAGGGAAGTGGTGGACTCCCCTACGTTGGACAGTTTTATGACTCAACTTGACAGGGTGCTGGGCTGTCTCACTTAAAATATGTTTTTTTACCTTAAAGGCTGGACTAGATGATCCTTGAGGTCCCTTCCAACCTGGCATTCTATGATTCTATGCTTTTTGGTGCCAAACCCTGAGCTGGCATCCTTAAGTTTATTCAAGATATCTCTGTCCTGTACCCACTGCCCTCACTTGCATGAGGTGTTGTTCCCTTGTCTTGTGGCATCAGCAGTGATTTGCAAAATGCAATCTGACTGCAAAACCCTCTCATTCTGATCACAAAACAGGTGGTATCTATTCTACATGGAGGTAACTGTCAAAGGGAAGTTCAGGCTACATGGTTTCAGTGCTGAATTACAACTATAAACGCTGTTAATTTTCCCAACTTTCCTCTTTCACTCAGGGTTTTTGGAGAAGAGAAGAAAGAGAGTTGGAAGATGCTGCATCATCAAACTCAAACCTTTCCACAAGAGAGCATGTGAAGTAAAAATGGTGTCAATATCCCAAAGAGAGCTTCAGTTGGGTTAACTCTGCTACACAGAAGCATAAAGAAGGCATAAGAGCTGGGACCTCTGGGAGAAGTGCAAATTGTCAAAACATGGGAGAATCAAGGACCAGAAAGAGAAAACTGATACATTAGTAAGAATAAATTGGACAGGTTCGCAGGTGGTAGGTTCAGCACTGTGTAGTTTTGTATGGAACTTCATACCAAGGAGTATTGTGTATGCTAAAAATATCTTTAAATTATGGGGAAAATTCACCAGGGACAAAAGAAAATCTACCCACAGCTATTATATGCAAGGATGCAACTTCTTGGTCAGGATATTTCTCAACCAAAAAATTAATACACACATGCCAAGTTCTTATGCTATTTCTTAAATACCTGGTTTTTGGCCTTGGTTGGAGACAGGATAAAAGGCCAGATGGACCTTGGATATGACTCACTAGATGGTGATGTCATGTCCTTAAGGCATGAAGCAAGTTCAGGTGTGACCAGGCGCAAAGGTGGCTGGAAAGTGTTCTGTAAGTACAGCAGTGAGGAAGAAAACAAAAGGAAAGTTTGATTCGCTGCTCAGGGGAAAGAAAGATATCCTAAGGACACTCCAACAAAAGTTTCATTTGGCTTATGTTTTTCAGTCCTTACTTGGCTGAAATCTGTTGTCACGGCCAACAGTTGTGTTGAAAGGGCAAAATTCCAGCTACTGTAGGGAAACAGCAGGTTAGGGAGGATTTAGGTTAAGCTATTTGTTTTTAAGTCACCAGAGCTAATGAAATTCACCTTGAGGTACTAGACAGTTGGCTGGAACAATTTATCTGTGACCTTGGGGGAGTCAAGGAGGGCAGGGGATGGTGACTGCTATGCAGTTCAATTACCAACATCCACTGTTTGTCCAGCAAAACCTTCAAACTACTGCAGACACTGTGGTGTCACCACAGGATCAGGCAGGAGACAGAACGGAGTTGCACAGAGACCTCTTTCAAAACCAAAGCCTAGCCAAGAGAAACGCTAAAGGAAAAAAACTCACATAAGTTACTTTTTAAATTGTCCTATTTAAAGTTTGTTCATGTTTCTGCTTTATTCCTTCTGATGAATGTGTCTCCCTGATGAGGGAGAATGCTAAAAAGCAATCAAAGAATAGTATTAATTTGAGATAATAAATACAAAATAAAAGAACTAGCATCTGCTTTTTATTTTTCTGCTGCTACTTAGAACACCTGATTTGATTGGTACCCATTGATGGCAACAAGATTGACACAAAACCACACTCCTTCCAGCAGCACAGTCAATTCCAGAGCAGTTAGTTGTCTATGGTTTCTTGCACTTCCAAGAATAATCAGGCCAAAGACTGAATTCTATATGTTGCATGCTGAGATGAACATTGTCCCTGAGTGGTAGGCACTGGAGTCCACACATTGGCATTCAAAGCCAGTTACACCAGCCTGCTTCTTTTAAATAAAATCAATACATGTGATATTGACAGTTTCTAAGCCTACTCTTCCACAGTTGCTGTCAGAGGACAAAAATGTAGAGATCTAACTCGTGTGACACCTGGTTAAATTGTAGTTCTCTACTGTTTCAACACAACCTCTTCACCAGTATTAAGGCTGGTGAAGGCTGCAACTGTTTTAATGTAAATAAGCAAATTTAAGTCTTACCTTTGTAATGTTTAGGCTGAAGGAAATGCTGTTTCTGCTGTGCAAAATACACAGGAATATTCCTGCAATATTGGGTAATTCAGTATCACATTTGTTTGTAATTCCAAGTGGAATGACACCATTTGAGCTGAATGTACCTGTGAGAGCCAACGCTGGTGCCGTGTTGGGTCTATTGTTTCCTGCATGCTCTAAAGCAATCAAAAAACCCTGCAAATGTTGTACATCCAGAACACCACCTCATTAAACACCTCCTTGGCATTTGCTCCATTTCCTACTCTGAATAGCTGCATTTGGCTGCAAAATGACCTCTTACAGCAGTGAAATTTCACTAACTCCTCAACCCACTGGCACAGAGATGGAAATAACAGTGAAAAGGGAAATACAAAAATGAATGGGTTTAGGCTGACACATATGGTGGAGTGGCATGAAATGGAAATATGTTCTACAGCTAAATGATTGCACAGTGCTTGATGTTGGTGGTATTGCCTTCATCCTCCTAGCAGGCTGGTGAGGTGTTGTAGATCCATACACGTTTGTCTTCTGGCTTTCTGTTAAGCAAAGTGGAACTAATTTTGTCCTCAGATGCTCTTACTGTGTGCATACACTCAAGGTCCAAATTTCGTGCCCTTTGCCTTTTTGCTTTCTGTTGTGCAATATCCATTACAAATCTGGAGCCAGGTTCACTTATCCCATGAATTATTCCTAAGCAAGCAGGTATCAATGAGGTCCCAGGAAAGATGCTCTGAAGAGGCAGTATGTATTAGAGTGACAGCTCATTCCTTGTTTTCCTTTCTTCTTCTGAAGAAGCAAGACTCAGCAGCCCTTTAACCAGCACAATTTATTCCTTGCCCAGCAGTATGCTAACATTAACTTGAGCATTTAGAGCTCAGGGAAAAGACTCAGGTTAATGGGGTAGAAGAGGGTTGTCCATGGGCAGGTTTTCCTCTTTTCCTGACTGTGACCTGCAGTTTGATATTCTCAGCAGTCCCTTGCATGCACCTGCAGCTAAACACACCTTCCTCAGTACACCAACTGCTAATCCAGTCATTAATTTAAGGGTAAGAAAGCAAGGCTGTCAGGGCTGATATCCACTGGAAGTCTACGTTGCTTCACCTCTCTCCAAAATGAGCACTGAGCAGAGTTTAGCTCTGCCCTGGCTGCAAAGAAGTGATGCCAAAGGCACCTTGCATCCCACCATTGCCACCACACAGGTTTGGACACTCTTTCCAAAACAGTTGTGATGCTCAGAAATAAACTCACAGCTCTCAAAGCCATTTATACTACGAACAGTGATGATCATGTTGTGATTATACGTTGCATGGCCCCAAACATTGAAATAAACCTTTATTTAAAATCAAGTAGTGCTGTGCCGGTTTTAATTCTTCTTTCACTTCATGTTGGTGCTGCACAGAACTTTGGACTTTACCCATCACCATAATACCCAGATTAAAATAGATCAAGATCAAAGAGGAGCCTTTTCATCGGCTCAACTTCCTGAAAGGCGTAGAAATGGGAATTTAAAAGAATTTCAAGGTTTTAATTAGGAGCTCAACCAAGGAGAGGTGTTTAAGCAATACAACCTGTTTATTTTATTAGAAAATTGGGAAAGATGTATACATTCATTGCATCAAAAGTTAAGTTGTATTGCTGGAAAAAGTGTTCTGAATTGTCAGTGGGATGTGACATGAAAAATGATCAGGGACTGTGTTGCACTCACAGAGAGCTAATCCCACAGCTCTGCTTCATAATCTTTGTTTCATGCAATTTCAACATAGATTTTGTCTGTAGGATTTCTAAAAAGCTAAACTCTATACTTATGAAGTTAATGTAAAGTAGCAATAAGAATACAAGTGAGTTGAAAGTGTTTTAAGGGTTTTTTCATTCAATTTTACCTTTTGTTTAATATAAAGCTAAAATGTTATTGCTGAGCATAAGAAACACAAGGATAAAGCAAGAAGACTTGAGGAAAACAGTAATTTCATAGAGAAGATGAAGATATTTCTCTGAGAAACTTTTAAAGAATGAAATATACTTAACAACATTTCATAGAAACAAATAGGGTTTTATTTTTAAGGTAGATTTTGTACATATTTTAAAACAGGGGAATCTCACTTTAGGTACTGATCAAAGCTTTTCCCTGTTGATTTCCATTTCAAAAATTATGATTGGCTGTAAATCAACCTGTTTCTGAAGTTTATATGTGTTTGGAACAACACAATGTCATTAACTTCTGTCTCCATTAAAGCCCATGGTTGCTGAAAGCAAGCAAGCAAGTAGGTAAATATAAATTTAATAGCAGAGCTGCATTTCCAGAACAAGGTGCAATAGGTGAATAATGAACAGACCAAGTTAAATAAATAAGCCAGCAAATAAATACATATTTTGGTGCAGTGTTTGTGTATGCATCTTGAGGGTATTTTGAACAATTTTCATCTTACATGTAGTTTACCAGCTCAGTAGACCTGCCCCTACTTGGAGAACCCGGTCAAGTACTCAGACCTGCATAGGGTAAAAGCACAAGTTGAGGCTTATCCTTGAGGATGAAATTCAATTATCAGTCTCTGAGCACTCTCCAGGTTCTCCCTGCACTCAGAACTCAAGAACTGTGCTCCAGAGTGAGGACACACAGACCTTGAATTTTTGCATGCACTAGGAAGAGTGCACGTGCTAGATGTGCCTTACTGGATTTGCTAAAAAACTGGGCATGATTGATAAATCTTTGAAGAAAAATTAGAAATAAATTCAGAGTCATATTTTTACTTATTTTGCATTCTGATGGTACCTTCTCTCAAGGATTCTTTCTAATGTTACGTGCTGTCTAAAGGAAAAACTATGCCTGATCCCTGCAGTGCACACCTCACTACACATTATATCAATTACAGCCTTCAGAATATTCCATGATGCAGATAAACACAAATTTTTCTTTTTGTTGCCAAAATATTGTTTCCGAAATATTCAGGACTGTTGATGTAGATGTTTCCCAATATTCAGTAACCCATTTTAAGTGCTTTTATGGAATGCAGCTGAAATGCCTCATCTACAAACCAAACCAAACCAACCCAACCCAACCCAACCCAACCTAACAAATCAAACACATTAACTCTTTATTACCAGAAAAATAGTATAAAGCAAACTGATTTTCTCCACAGAAGTCAAACAAAATGATCCATGACTAAGGTGTTCTCTTTCTGCACCCACTTTCCACTTCAGATATTAAGAAAAACAAAGAAAAAAGAATTGGTTTTAAGACGTGGAAAACATTTTCTGATGTAATAATCACATTACATTTTCTGATGTAATAATCACATTAACATTTTCCTAGATAGTCATTTACATAGAAACTTAACAAAAAGATACACAAAAGAGGGTGGAAGTGAACTACATCTGCTTTTTCAATTCTTAATAAAAAAATTCAGAATGCCAAACTTGGACTGTGGTGCCATACATTAAATTCTCCAGTTATTTTTTTATTCAGAAATTAATTTAATTCAAATTAAATAGCAGTGGGAAATGTCTCTGTGAAAGGATATAGTAGATTTTGCAGAACTAAAAGCCTCTTTTGCAGTGACGGTGGAACATCATGCGCTTTTCAATACAGATCATGTGCATTGATTTGAGTTTTTTTAGCACTTCTTCATCAGTCAGTGGCCAGGAATACAGGCAGCACACCTCATAGCCTTAAAGGGATGTTTCTTCTCTGGAGGTTGCTCCATCGATCAGGGATTATTAAGTGGAACCTTCTTAATGACATCTCTGGTACTGCTCATGGGAGGTTCAAGGGGGTAATTGCAGTTCCCTTCAAGTGCAGTTAAAATTGAGGTTTTCTGGGACCTACACTGGAACAATTCTGATTTTCTAGTACAGGGCTGGTCTTTCCAGGCTGCCCAACATTGTATGTCACACCCATCAATCCCATATGAAAAGGATGCAAGAGGAACTTTCCTCTAATCCAGATAGTGAAAGTGAAACCAGGACCAGTTTTGTCTTGATCTTCCATCACCACACTGATAGTCCCATAATTTATTTTTTCTAATTTCCCATTAAAGTCTGAAAGCAAAGAGCTTCACTTGCTTACTAGCAGGTTTTAATGGAACACGTTCTTCTTTCCACAGCTCTGGTTCAGGTTTGTCCCACCCTGAGTATCTGGTGCTGTTTTGCTTTAGCAGGGAAAGAAAATTAAATGCACAGCCCCAAAACAGGGTGACTTTTTCAGTAGCTTTACTTAGCTCCAGTGGAGTGTAGACAACAGGTGGATGGTGTAGGGTTTGTCTTGCTACGAGCCAGTTGTTCTCAGTCTGATGACAGCATGTGTTTGTTCTTCATAGATTGTCCCACTGCAGAACATGTTGTCCCTGGTTCCCTGTAGCTCAGGAGTATGGACAGGCTGCACTGCTGCAAACCGTGTCAGGTGCCTGCAACCTACAAGTAACAACATTTTTTTACACATTGTGGTTCTTTTTAAAAAAGAAAGCCTCTGCAGAGTGGGAGGTAGTAGTTAAACTTGTTAGGGAGAACTGTCTTTTGCTTGTCACATTAGAACTGGTTATTTTTATTAAGCTGTGATTGCAAACACCTGCCTGTGGAAGCCCCATCTGAAATGCTTCTCTTATTCCATACGCTGCATTTCTCCAGATACTCATCAGCCCCATTTGCATCAGGCTTAATTTTTTGAAGGACTGGTCTGCATAACTTTTATTGGTTTATTCAAGTTTCTGACACACTGATTATAACTTTTAAATTTCTACACTTTCAGTGAAAAAGCATGAAAGCAGAATTGAGGCAAAACTGTTAATTTTATCTTGATACTAGGAATCACAAGCTTTGTGTGATTTTCATCTGAAAAAAGAAATCAGTGAAGCTGAGTATCTGCAAATGTCAACGAGTCCAGCCTAACCTCCTTGCTCATTACAGAACATAAAACCACCTGAGGCCTGATTGGTTTTGAGTTTAATTTTGTAGCAAACTGACAACAATTTTCTTTGGTTTTTCACTAACACCTGACTCCTGCAAAATAACAGTTCCCATCCTTTCACAATGTATACTTACTTGCCAACATCACTTGAACCAGGCTGTGGAAAGCAAGCATTTACTTCCCAGCAGTTGTTAAAATGCCATTACAGATTGTATTTAAATTTATACATTACATAAAGAGTAATTAAGTTCGTGCAAGATAATGATGATGATGATGATGATAAGATTGAGCAGCAGATGTGCAAACATAAGTGTCTGACACCTTATTTTCAACACCAGATGAGCTGAATGGAAGCTTAAGTATCTTAAGGGGATCATTTTGTTAGCTCAATATAAATAATTCTTCAAATTTTATTCTCCATTTGAAGATCCAGTAAATTATGGTCCAATGTTCTTCAAAGTGTTGCTATTACAGCAGCATTGATGTCATTACTTCAGAGGCAACTGAGAAACACATTAAGATAACTTAAAATGCAAAAGCAGAATAGTTTAAAATTTGGTGCCTCTCATCAAACCCCGTAGATATTTACAATGTCCATTCTCAACAGAGTCTACTGCAGCACAGCCAAGGGTCTCCTTCACATCTTTTAATACTTAAATGGGCCTATAAGAAAGAGGGAGGCAGACCTGTTAGTAGGGCCTGTAGCAATAGGACAAGGGGTGATGGTTTTAAACCAAAACAGGGAGATTTAGACTAGATAGAAGTAATAAATTTTTTGCACTGAGGGTGGTGGGAGCCTGTCCCAGGTTGCTCAGAGAGGTGGTCGCTGCCCATCCCTGGAACCATTGCAGGTGAGGTTGGCCGGGGCTCTGAGCAACCTGCTCTAGTTGAAGATGTCCCTGCTCACTGCAGGGGGGATTGGACTGGAAGAACTTCAAAGATCCCTTCCAAACCATTCTATGATTCCATGAACTGCAGCTTCTTGTGCTTTCTCACCTTTGCCCATCTTACAAGATCTTCAAAAAAGCAGCTGCTGGGCTGGACATGACAAAAACCATTGGTGGAGTCAGAGGTACCTCCCACCTGTTCTTTGCTGTGTTTTCTTTGGCAACTCATCAGGAGTGTAGGAAACACACTTATCTCTCACCTTAACCCCACTGAGCTTTATCCCTTCCTGCAGCCTCTCAGGAAGTTGGGCATTAGATGAGAAAGAGAAGGGCTCAGGCAATGAATTGTATGTCAGAGGTGAGGTCAAACCTCAGCTGCTCTGACTCCTCAGTATGAAACACCCAAATGTGATGAAAGGAGAGGAAGGAAGAGGTGGGGTACCATGGGAGTCTCTCCACATGTGGTGTAGGAGGACTATTTACACTGCTCAGGGCCACCAGTTCTGATGAGCATGGCTAAACATCAAGCTTTGCACCCCAGGACCCAAAACCATTTTGGAGGTGTGGATTGATAGGAGGCATCACAGTGCACATTAGAGCAGGAGCTGGTACCTCTTGCTGCAATAAGAGAACACAAAGGAAATTGTAGAAAATGGCAGGAACAGGCTCTTGAAGAGAGCATGTAGATCTTCATTACCCTTTGTTCTCTGTCATGTTCCTTCCTCAACAGTTCAGCTACCATGATATGGAGAAAAAACAGTGTTTCCACCCAGGCTATGATGGATAGCCCTGGTTGGAAGGAACCACACCATCTACAACGTATTATAAAATCGCATTTAATTTATTAGAGGAAGAAAAGATCAAGGATTGTTTCCACTAACCTTAACCACTTTATTGGTATTAAATCATATTAAGTTCCTGTTATTTTCCTGTATTTGGCATTTCCTTCTGGATGTTTATTCAGATTGGCCTTGGCCTCCTGCCAAATGTGCATCAAGTGTCGAGAGTCAGTTCTAAACTCCATTTCTCCTGTAAAAAATGAAGAGAGATAATTATATTTAAGAGCATTGTATAGAAAAAGAAAAAAAAGCAGCTGTAATTTACCTCTATGGGAAGGTATAGAGCATAACAATAGCTTTAAGCAGACATATTGTGTGAGCTACTTGAATAAGCCGTGTATACATATACTGCTTTCAAACACCCAGCCAGTGTGTGGGTTACTGGAGCATGCAGTGTCTGAGAGTGAAGTGTTTTGAACCTGGTGCTGCAGAAGACAATGTGCCCAATATGGGACGTGAAGACAGCCCAGGGGGCTCAGTACCCTGCAAGCTGAGTATGAGAGACAAATCTTTATAGAATCATAGAATCATTTAGGTTGGAAAAGACCTCCAGGGTCATCAACCTTTGTCCAACATCTCCCTGACCCCTAGATCATGTATTGGAGTGCCACATCTACTTGTTTTTTGAACACCTCCAGGGATGGTGACTCCATCAACTCCCTGGGCAGCCTGTCATTTGCTTAGCCTAATATTTATCTTCAGGCTAGTGCAAATGACATCTTCACATCACATAACTATGAAACCTCATGTCAGAGGAAGGTGAACTAAGAAAAGCTCCACTGAACTTAGACCATGTCACAGCTGTAAGAAGAGGAGTGTGTGTACATGTTTATGTGTACTTATATCAACTACTTTACAGAGCTTCTTCTAAGGGTGATATTTGGTCTTGCAGTCCACAGGTGATGTATTAACTCTTTAGAAGTTAACCAGTGTGTTGAATATATTCTGCAAGCTTTATAGTTCACCATATTTTAGACTTACTATTTTAAGTTTCATTATTTTTTTACAACTTGGGCTAGTATTCAGAATACATTCAGAAAACATTCAGGTAAAGCAATTAACCACTTTAGAGCTGGCTTGTTGGTGATAATGTCCATACTAATTAATCCGATTAAGAACACATGCAGTTTCATAAGAAGGCCATGTTAGGACTAAATTTTTCTTAGGAAGGTACAGTAAATAGGTCACACATCAATAATAATTGATTAATATATTCCACAGATCCAATGGAAATTAGGGGAATTTACTGGTTTTTTAAGTTAGACTAGTTATAAATGATCCCAGATGGTTTTAGCTGCCTAATTTTAGCTAACTAAATTCAAACACTTTGTCTTATCGCTTTTAAGTAATACAATTAATATGTGCAAATTAATTAAATTTTCCTATATCCTAATTGACTGAGCTGTGTCTTTATCTTTTTGCAATGAATTCTTCTGTAAATACCATCAGCCAAATTAAAAATATTAAAAAGCATGTAGAAATTTTTCCTGTAACTGTCTCTACAAAGTGTAACTTTGGTAAAAAAACCCTGTATGTTGAAAAGAAAAATGCTTATGAATTTCAAAATTGCTTTTCTTACTGAAATTTTGTATACTCCATGATCAAACAAGAGAACACAAACAGAGCAGAAATTTTGGAGAAAGTTCGCCACTAAAAACTTTCAATATGAACAAAAATTGCACTGAGCATACATTTAAGCATTTGAAAAATGAAAAATAACATTTTACCACCAGCAATCTGGACTTAAGGATACATTGAGACCTTATAAAACTTCTTGAAAGACTGGCTTTTGGCCTTTTTTTTTTTTTTTATGTGAAAGTTACTTGGATATCCTGTTTTATCAAAATCTGTAGGGTGTTATTTGCATTATAAAGTGAAACTGAGTTTGGCTATGCATATTTTGGGTTTCTAAGACCATTGCAAGATATTTAAAATGTGCCTCCAGCAAACACTACATTTTCTAAATAAAGACCTTTAACTTTTACACAAATACAGGGAGAATTTGGCAAAATGTTAAAGCTATAATCTTGCCAGATGTAAGAACATAAGATTTCACCTTGTATGAACTTTAGAGGTACTGAAGGATTTCCAGTGTCTTTCACAATTGGAAAAGAAAAAAAAAACTAGAGCAACCTGAAAAACAGATTTCTGAATCATAGGATTGTTTTCATTGGAAGAGACCTTCAAGATCATCAAGTCCAACCTTCAACCCATCACTGCCAGGGCACCACTAACCCCTGTCCCTCAGCACCACATCTCCAAGGCTTGGAAACCCCTCCAGGGATGGGGACTCCACCACTGCCCTGCCCAACTTGGCACAGCCCTTCACAACCCTTTTTGAAGCCCCAATCTGTTTTGAGTAGCACTGTTTATAGCTGTGATGAGCTCCAGCTTTTCTAAAACATTCTTAGTCCACTGGGACAACCCCAATTCATTGCTTTCCAGGTTTGTCTATCATCATCCTCTGTGACAGTCAACCATGTAGCTATCAGACTAAGACACATAATGATACTGCATTTTCAGTACCCTTGTATCAGGGATATACTTTGGCCAAGCATGCTGGAACCTTTATTATTGAAAAAATCTGCTTCAATCAACCTTTGGTTGTTTTTAGACACCCTGGAAACCTCTTTCAGCCCCTGCAAATCCATAGTCTGGCCCCTAGAATACATTGGCCTCTTCATGAATCCATCCCAATATCTGCCCCAAATGTTTTTGGATGCTTATCTGAACCAAATAAAATCTATAAATCTTTTTACGGTTTACCTATTGCTAGCAGTCTAGTTTGTGCCCAGAGCTAATAAAGGCAACTCAATTTATGGTACCATCTTGTGACTTCTGTTTCTAGTCAACCATGTCAACAGCAGAGCCATGTTCAACTAAATCCTCCTTAGGCTGTTTCTAGTTTTGGAAAGGGATCACTGCCTCTGCCTAACAGATTCACTGGCATCAACCCACAAACAAAATGTAAGCTGAAAATCACAGTTTTACATATTTCCTTGTTAATACAAGATTTTGTACTTGTTCTAGATCTACAAACACATAATTGCAAATAATAAGCCAAGTTTTAAAATTCTTTGATGTTTTCTTGCCATGTAAATGCTACAGATGTGCATACAAACAACAGCTAAATTAACATCTGGACTCTGGTAAATTTGATTTGTTCTCTTGCCTTTTGAACACATAATGAGGTCTTTTAAAACATTTTATCTAATGGGATGTTATCAAACAAAATAATATTCACCATTTAGCACGGTTTTTGTTTATTAATTATATTTTGCTGTGAATAACAAGTGCTCACGCTGAACCCTGTCAATAGGATGTCTTTGAGTAAAACTTTCACAAGTTTAACATAGTTGATAAGAGTGAGAAGTCCCACTATTTACAAACCATTATTCCTCAGCTGTGCTGGTGGCTGGTACCCTGAGGAAACAAGCACTGAAAATATTTTGAAGAGGAGAGAACTGTAGGCAGGGTGAGTTCTTCCTATAATTATTTTTTCTGAACTTTCTTCACATCACTAATCAAAAATGAATGTTTATCAGCCACCTCTTTATATTTGTCTCCCCTACTGCCCTACTTCACTTTTAGACAATACAAAGGAAATTTACAGTATTCTATGCACACAACAGCTGAACTTTCCCTGTTGTCATCTCTATAGTTGCTCCATCCTTAGGTGTGCCTATATGTGGAAATATGTTTCAAATGAGTGAGTCATCTTTCTTATTTTTTAAGGCATTTATTTGACTTTTTAGTGTAATCTCAATAGGTTATTTCAATGAAACATTTCCCTTCTTTTGTGGATGATAAAAAAATTGATTTGCTATAGAGTGGCAAAGTGTACCCAGGGCCATGCTGAGCACACACCTTCCCTGGGCACTGCATGAGGACAGCAAGATGCTGCAGACTGGGAACAACTGGTGAAGCAAAGATGGGTAATGTGAGACATGGAAATTAAGGCTGAGGTTAACACATCGCAGGTCTGTGAGTTAGTATTTGATGTGCATGGCTGTGACTCTCACAATCGTGCTCTGAAACTGGATTTTGCACCCCACAGTCATTCCTGCATGTACTGTCTCACATGGAAAGAGGAGCTGTGAGAAAATTGCTTTGCCATCAATGTCGATAGACCTGTTTTCAGGAATCTGGCCTCAAATTTCACATGAATTCCATACCATGTTATTTTCTTAAAATAAGTTTAATTTTCGAAAAGTATTTTTGAGATGCCTATTTTAAATTTCCATTTGTAACATATTTCACTCCTCCCTGAATTTGCTGCCTGCTTTTTGATGGGTTTCCTGCCTGCATTTCAATTTACTGTTGCTTACAAATGTTTATAAACTATCATTTACTCTCATTGTGCAAGCACAATAAGGTTATCTGATTTCAGGATGTATAAATATAGCTGATAAAGTCAAACATTCTTGCAGCTGTACTTGCTAAACAATTATATATTTTTAGACAAACATTATTGAAAATAAACCAAGATGGATCTGCAGGGTGTGCACAAGAATTCTGGGCAATTCAGTCATATTGTAAAAGGTTTTAAAATAGCTTAGCTATAGGAAAGAAACAATTCCCAAAAATATTTATGCATATTCTGTACCAAACAGCAAAAAGTTACCTGTGCCTATTAAGGTGAAAAGAAATCTAGGAAAGAAGATATGATCATAACCACTTGTTGGAAAGTTGCTGTCAGTTTAGTTCACAACCTCTGCCGCATTCATCTGTCTCCTCCCCAACTTGACAGGAATCTTAAAAGCACAAGATTTGTTCTCTTGTTTAGCCAGAATCCCAAACCCACCACAGCCAAAATCACATTATTTCAAATTAGATGGAAAAACACCTGAAATCAAACCCTCCGAGGGCTGATGATCTCCCTGGCCAACCTACTTCTGGCCATTTCTGAATGTTAAACATTCATATCATTTTAAAAATGATCTTTGTGTGTAGAGCCAGGAAAACCTAAACAACATGTGCTCGGAGGATTAATCTGCATTTTACACAACACTGAACAAACTCCAGTAAGGGACCTTAATAAAGAGTAATATAAATTATTATTATCACTTTCAGGCTGTAATGTTCCTTACCTGCCTCTAAGTGGCAACAGGTATAACATTCTTCCCTGCAGTCCCCAAACTAGACATATTCACCTCTAACTGTAAAAATCAAATACATCGCTCAGAGTCTTTGTCATCTGCTCACTCAACATAAAGGAGGGAAATATCCCAAAGGTTCCTCTTACCTCAAGTCACATTGGATCATCAGAGATGAATGATTCATGAAACTTCTTGTCCATGAAACTTACGCTATTGTATGAAATATTTACGTGTTTATACCAAAAGCTTGTTGTTCACTTTCTTATCTCCTTGTGTTAAAGGGAAGACAGAGAACTCTGCCTTGATTTGGTCTTCATTTTTGCTTCTTTTTAGGAGTTTTCTCTGAACTTTCTGTACAACAGCAGCACAGAAATATTTTGAAGACGGTGGAACAGTGATGGTCTACAAAGCCTGACCTGAAAACAAGAAAGGTATTGCAAAGAGGAGTTTCTGCACCACTGTTTGAATGGAAATCTGGCACCAATGCCAAAGCTGAAATCTTGAAAAATATTGTTTTTCTAACACAGAAGCTGCCACATAATTAAGTTAGCCTGAAAGTAGCATTTATCCAGTCCATGTGAGACTTCTTTCTCTGCTGAAAATGCAAATTATTGCTACTTAGATGAGTGCCATTAGCACAAGGCTCCTCCTGACCTCATAGACTGAGCAAATGCTAACTCAGACAGCAAAAGGGACAATTATATCCTCCTCTGCTGAATTCACAGCTTCATATGTGTGTGTACATAGACACACACCTGAATAACAGCTGTGTGAGCAATGCACTCTCATCATTTATCATCATCATCAAAGTATGATGATAAAATCAGTCAACAGGAGACCAAAACCTACGTGTCTTTTCTAGCTGAGAAGCAGGTACCTGCAGAAGCAGCTGTTTAACAAACAACTGTTGCTTTGTTTGTCCAGAGATGACCAATTTTTGTGTGTTGAGAATGAGATAGAAAATAAGGAAAAAGCCCACATGAATAATTTCTTTCTTCGTATTATCCTTTAAAAAACCCCCCTTACTTTGCTGTTATGCAAAGTTACTCCATGCAGGTCAAGGGATGTTTTCTCTAAAATTTCCACACCTGCCACACCTCAATCCCCATTCTTTAATATAGCAATGGGCTGGTCTCAGCTAATGTTTACTGATAGTTACAGGACTTCATCTCTAATTTTAGTGAATCAATTGACAGATTTAAGTGGCACACTTAATATTAAAACAGAAAACTTTCTTCATCCTGCGATCAGAATATAAGTAACATGTTAGTCTTATACTTTAGACATTAGCTTAAACATTAATGTGTCTGGAAAGTGCAATATACTTGCAGGACATCTGATATATTAAATCAAAATATTTTATCATTTAAATCTATGAATACTGAGAAACCTATGCTAGAATTTGGCCTACTGTGTTATTTATTAAGATGTTAGAGGAAGATAAATATTGTTCTGGAGCCTATTGTTAGCTAAGAAACTCTTCTTTATTGCATAGATTTGCTTGCATGGAATTTGATTTAGCTTTTCAAGGTATTTTTCTAAACCTTAAAAGTGCACAACCTTTGTCAAGGCAATGGTAACATAATCAAGAGTAACAGTAAGAAAAATAATGGCTTAAGAAGAATTGAATTTTCATTTTATGTCTAAATTCCACTATATACACTTAATTTTCATCTCAACCATATCAGTCTAACATATCAACAGCACAGCAGACACAAATGCAGCAAGAGAATGCATGGATTTATAACTATAAATAGGCAATTACATTACTAATCCACTGGATCATGTAATATTCTTAATCAAAGCATTTGTCACGAGAACGAAAAATAGTAAAGAACCTGTAACACCTTTGAAGGAAGGATAGAAGTTATATCATGATCCAATTTAATACCCTTTAAAAGGATGTTCTTAACAATTCAGGCTTGACGTTGTTGAATCACTTTCCTGCATTACAAACTCCAGAAGGAACTGCAAAGTTGTGTCTTTCACGGTACCTTCACCACTCAGTTCTATTTACAATCAGTGAAAGATCCTCATGAAAGCATCGAAATAGCACAAATATATTGCCACCAACTATCATACGAAAATCTCCTGCTATTTAGTAAGATTTAACCTCTTACTTTTAATCTTGTGTGGCAGGAGAAAGGAAAGACCTCGTCCTGCTCTGGCATGTTGCAGTGTTGTCATGGCTACACAAGTGTGGTCAATCACTTCCACCAGTAAATTAACAAGAGTCTCAAAGAGTGTTCAGCAGGATTTATTAGCTCTGCAGTATTGTCAGCTGCACAGGGCTTTAAATAAGCAAATGGTTTGTAGTTTTAAGTAATACTCAGGTTCTGTGGGGGCATGGGTAGGTGATATATCTTCCTTTAGAAAAGGGTAAGTGTTGTTCTGCGCAACTTTAATCTCCTTGCTTTTTAATTAAATTTATCTTTGCCTCTTGTTTTTCAGATGTTAATTACAGGAGGGACCATTCTCTAGTGTGGCAGGTAACTTGAGCAGTCACTAACTGCTGAAACAAATGAGTTACAACTTTACATATATGAATAATAAAATAAAGTTTGTCTGTTTCTATGGGAAAAAGTCACTTTAATGCAGCGGCATGATGTTCAATGGTGTTCTTCTTGTCTTTACTAAAACAAAGTCTTCTATCAACCCAGACACTACAAAGGTGAAATTCAGTCTTACCAACATCTGCCAACAGCTACAACAGCTCGACTTGATTCTAACAAATTAGCATCTTTTGTTGATGAAGGGATATAGATTAAATGCCCTAAGCTTGTGTTTCAAGAAGGAAAGGTACAGATAATTAAGAAAACTATATTTAGCATAGTATATTCAGCTTCACAATAGCTAAAGTCTGAGCTAGAGACTCCAATTTATTAGAGAAGTGAATATAGAATTGTCAAATTCAACTGGGTAAAAAATTCAGGTCTAAAACCCCTAAAACTACAAACCTTTAATACTTTGAAAGATAATTTACTGAAAAATAACCTCATTGTCTTTTATACAGAGTTTACAAAAGTAGTTACATCTTTCTTTTGTTGTTGCAAACACCCTCACTCTCTGGACACATTCAGGCACATACATTATGCGTATGACCAGGATGTTCTGATGGGTTTAATCATTGCCATATCTTTGCTGATTAGCTCGAGTAAACCCAATTTAAGGCTAGGGAGAGCAAATAATTCATGATGAATAATTTATTTGATAAATTTAGCCATTTTTTCAACTCTTGTCAACTTTGTGAGCAGATTTCAAGGCAGGTTTGTGGTTGGATTTTTTCCTGCTGTGATTTATTACCAATATTCAAAGTCTGTCCTGAGCTCATCAGTTGTCTTTGACTGGAGAAGTCATAAACTGCTGTACTCACTCTCTTCTTTTTGGAGCTAAGGCTGTAAAGTTCTGAGTGATCACTCTGGCTTCTACCCAACAAAGCATCTACATTCAAAGGTGGCTGATTTCATTGAAGGTTAGGCAATGACCCTCCAGGACCTGGGCCAAATCAGCCTACCTTGAAGCACGTGTATGTTCCAGCTGAGCTCAGGAGTGTCCAACATCTCCATCAAGAAAGAGCACTAAGAGTTTCTAGCAAACAGACTTCTTTCCAGGACAGGAAATTTGCATTCCACAAGTATTTTGCTATTGGCTCTCAACTGCTACAACATTTACTGAAAACAAGAGTGGAAAAAATACGAGTCCAGCAGCAGCAGATTGTGGAGAATGGATGTTTGTGATTTTGGGTGTTTGCTTTTATCAGTTGTCCTTTGCTCCTTAAGAGATGACATCATCAAGCCCTATGTGTTGCTTGTAACAGCCATTTGAGCTCCTTGGGGCAAGAACATCTCTTCTCTGCTCAGAAAGCACACAGTACACTGGGATGCTCAAGGAAACAGATTAATAAATTATAAAAATTGCTGCAACCTCTTCTCTCATTAGTAACTCTTGAATGTGGCAGAAGTCACATTGCAGTTGCATCTGTGAGGATTATCAGTGCAAGTAAAGGCTATGGGATCACACCCTGCTGTTGTAGACCACATAGGGCTGAAAAATACAAATATCTCAAGTTGCTAATCTGTATGTATAAACAACTAAAGCCCTATTTAAAATAAAATTTAGAAAAAATTGGTAGAGGCAGCCACAGTGTGCTTGAAGAAAAACAGCAGCAAATATTGATTTACCAATTTATTGACAAATTAAAGCTGAAACCATGACTTTTTTTTTTTTTTAAAGGGAAAGAAAAGAATGGAGGAATAAAGACCACCATGGCTTCTAAGAGAGAACAAAGCATAAAGACATCCATCAGAAATTAACCTTCTTTTTAGATTATTGCTTTACAGGCCTCAATACAGGTAAGATTTCCATCCTTTGTGAAATAATACTACTGCTGGTGAGCAGGAGCTGTTCCTCCTTTCCCAGACCTCGAGTGCAGCCCGCAAAGCTACGCTTTAAACTACGCATCCAGTGCCAAGAGAGTTAATTTAAATTTGATAGCAAATGGCTCTGCTTTTGAAACGAATGTAGCCTGGCAACTTCAACTGAGAACCCTTCATAGGGCCTCAATTATGTATGCAGCTTCTTTGAGAAATAGTTTCACACATCTGACCCAAGGCCCGCGATGCTGTTGCCATGAAATAAAACTGTATGTAGGCAATGGTTCCTTTCTGTACAACCCCCACGTCTCTGTGCTCCCCCCACCTCGGGTGCACACATAAAAAACACACAAAATCACTTATTCTGGACCAGCTTCTTGCATCGTTTCATCCGCTACCACCTGAATACAAATTTAGCATGTACAATCTTTGCTTCATCATTCAACTTGCATGCTGGTTTTGTTGTTTTCTTATTTTATTTCATTTTTTTAGGAATTTCCAGCCACTCTTCTGGGCTGCCCTCATCAAAGCCGCTGTGTGAAACCAGAGAGACAGGCAACGGGTTAAACACCCACACTGTTTCATTTTTTTGTGTGTATTTCCACCCGCCCCCCACCAAAAATGGCTGCTTTGTCTGTGTGCATACACCAATGGCAAATGTCCTTCTGTTATTGTACAACCAATTTGGTGTGTCAAGCATTCATATGCTGATGGAGGTACAGTTTCTCACTTTTTTCACAGATAAATTGTAAGGATTGTTACAGACAGTGAAACACAAGAATAAACAGCTTTTATTTCAGATGTGATAAATTACTTTCCATTCAAATAACATGCAACACTTGCTACTGACCATTATTGTTTCTATTCACTGTGAGTTTGCCTTCTGTTTCTTTCTCAGAATGGTTCGAAAATATTTAGCAGAGACAGCCACAGTTGATGCAAATAATTTAATTTCCATCATTTCCTTTGCCCTTTCATGATGCAAAGTTAATTTTTGCTCAGTTTTCACTGGCAGCAAAAGTTTTGCAATTGGCACAGATGTTGTTCTCCCCTGTGGAGCATTCGTAATTTTTTTAAGCTTATAATAGGTGGGATTTGCAGACTGGGATATTTCCTCTAATGTGCTAACAAAATAAGCCATAGTATGCATGCCAAGAATCCATTACTTAGGAACACTACTGGCAAAGGATCCCCTAAGTATAGCACAAAGCAGGAGCAGAAGAAAATAATAGCCAACATATTTTTGTTCAGTTACAAGATCAACATTTATTCAAAACCCAAAAAGACCAGGAGTTAAGAATGATCATTTGTGATTTTGCACTTGATGTAAAATAGGGCTGTTTTCAAAGCCCATGTTTTATAAATATGGAATAAATATTTGGCACAGGTAAAATAATCTTGCTTATTAAACAGAGACCTTGGTTTTTTTTACAAACGTAAAAACGGGTTTGAGTTTCTACTGATTGAAAATGTTTAGGTTTATGTAACATAGTCAAGGATTATATGTGTGTCCTCAATTCAGACAGGAAAACACATTTATGTAATTACATTGTTCCACAGTCAATCCATAAATGTGAGGAAATTCCGAGTTAAACCCCTGAGTCCAGACGGACACCATTAATTTAATTAGCCACTGGCAGATATCTGTTCCACCCACTGAAGTCCATTTTAAGCCACCACACCCTGTCCCAGCCCAGGGAGAAGAGTGACATCTGCTACAAATAACTGCCATGCCTGGGAGCTGCATATGTCAGGGCTTTGCCTTTGTGGAGGTAGAAGGAGAAACACCAGCTAAATGTGTGCAACATCAGGTCACTGCAGACATAGAGTGAGAAATTAGGCAGTGCACAAAGACTCACTGTGGCATCAGCTCATCTATAACCTCTCATCCTGCATATTTATGATGTATATTTAACCGAAAGTGTTGGATGATTTCTTTGAAATACAAAACAGTGTGAAATCCTACTGATACACAGCATGCACAAAAACCTATTTCATAGAATCATAGAATGGTTTGTGTTGGAAGGGACCTCAAAGATCGTCTAGTTCCAACCCCCCTGCCATGGGCAGGGACACCTCCAACTAGACCAGGTTGCTCAAAGCCCCATCCAGCCTGGCCTTGAACACTTCCAAAGATGGAGCGCTAGACCAAGTTGCTAAAGGTTTATTGCCAGGGGGTGGGGCAGGAAAGCTTGATTTTTAAAATCCATGAGCTTTCTTATTTTAAATGTGCCTCATTAAGGTTGCACTGATCTGGGGAATCTGTAACTTCAAGAGGGAAGTTGGAGATTAGAGGAAGAGTTGATTGGTGTGCTACTTGAAGGAGGATGCTGCATGACATGATTCAAACAAAACCATGTAATCCACAATCATGAAAACTGCAAAAGTTACAAGAGAAACAGGGATGAAAGCCTTTGCTGCATGTGAGCCACTGCTTTTCTACTTGACAACAAAGCAAACATCATCCTCTCAAAACATCAGCTCCCAGTCAACATACTTGACAATATGTTTCTGGAGATGCAACCCACACACACACTCAGCTCTCCAAAAATGCCATCTCTCAGAGTTCGCTTTTCTGCTCTGTGTGCCCACACTGTGCATTTTCTAAATGCTGCTGCTGTTGTTGTTGATGTCCTCCAGGTGTTGCTTAGAAGAGTTGTTCTTTGAGACTTCCTTTTACAAAGCAATTGTGTCGATGCACCAGGATGTCAAACTGGAAAACAGATAGCACCTCTCCTACGAGGACAGACTGAGACAGTCGGGGTTGCTCAGTCTGGAGAAGAGAAGGCTCTGAGGAGACCTTGTTGTGATCTTCCAGTATCTTAAGGGGGTTACAAAAAAGCTGGGGAGGGACTTTTTAGGATGTAGGGTAGTGGTAGGACTGGGGGGAATGGATCAAAACTAGAGGTGGGGAGATTCAGATGAGATGTGAGGAAGAAGTTCTTGCCCATGAGGGTGGGGAGACACTGGCACAGGCTGCCCAAAGAGGTGCTGGAAGCCCCATCCCTGGACATTTTGAAGCCCAGGCTGGCTGGGTCTCTGTGAGCAACTGCTCTAGTGGGAGGTGTCCTTGCCCATGGCAGGGGGTTGGAACGAGATGATCTTTAAGGTCCCTTCCAACCCTGACAATTCTATGATTCTATGATAACCAGACTGCCCATAATCTCCTCTGAAGGTTTCTACAGGTGTCTGAATCAGAGATGGTCCGACCACAAAAGAAATATAGCAATGTCAGGGCCACACATTTCTGAGAGGAAGAGGAGGGAAACTGAAGGGAAAAGGACGTTTGCAATTTTGATGCCTGACCACGTTCTGCAGTAATGGCCACGGAGAGGATCTACACTGTCCTCAGAGGGCTGATGACTCATTACTCATCCAGGGGAGTGTACAGCTGCTGATTAGACCCTGGTTCTGCATTGCTTGACTTTAAGTATGCAAGTAATCCTACTGAGGTGAACTGTCAGCTACTGATTCTGGGAGCAATGACTTTGCCAACATCTCAAGACTAGTACGAGAACAAGAATCAAAATCCTAATGCCTTGAAGGATGGTGGAAACCACTTTTCACTATATTTTTACCTAGTTTGCCCTCAGAAGTTTTCTTTCACAATCTAATTTTTAATGTAGCTGTTTATACAGTAACAGAAAACATGAAAACATGCAAAACCAGGTCAAAACATGAAAATGTTCAGCACAGATTTTCTCCTTTAAAAAAAAAAAAAATACCCAGAGTGCAGAACAGTCAAGGGCTTTTTTCCTCAAGTGTGGCACACAAAAATTAAATTAAAATAATGAAATTTACAACTAACCATGACAATTTTTATCTGAACCCTGAGAAAAAGTATATTTTCTTTTTAATAAGATACTTTTATCCAGACGTCAGCCAAAAAAAAATTAATGCTTGCAAAGGCAAATAAATGTGCATATTAAGAGTAGATCAGTCCTTTAAATAGCAGATACAACTACTAACAATATGCATTTGGAAATGCCCAATCTACAGCAAAATGTTGCAGCTATGTGCAATGGGTTTCTGTTTTTTAGAATAATTAGAGAATGATCAGGAAAGTATGTAAATATGTTCTAAAATGAGCAAAGGACTGGACAATACTTTAGTTCTAAGCGTGTCGAAGGAAGTTTGGGGGGTTTTACATCCCTGTTAGGAAGTGAAGAAAACTGTGGTAGGGATAACAAGAGTGTGGACCCTCTTCCACACCCCAGAGAAGATGCTCCAAGGAAGCAGAGGAATAAAACTGTGATTCACTCCATTGGGATTCAGTGTCCACTCCACAGCTTTGGGGTAACTTCCCCCCACAGAGGCCCCAATGAAGATTTTTATCCATGTCCCACTCTTGAAGCTACAGGAGAAGGGCACTCAAATTCGTTCATTCATATTGTCATTTCAAAACGTTAATCTCCTCAGAGTTGTTTTCAGCATATGTTGAATTGAAGTTTACGTAGAAATGTTTAAGCTGATAGATGGTGGATGCTAATTGGGCAGAAGGTGACGAGCAGGTCAAGGAGAAGAAGATGTACACAAAATCACAACTAATGTACTTTACATCTTTGTGAAATTTTCATCTAAAGCCTGACCTCAGATGTTTTATAAGCAGGTTTTTTTTAAAAGATGAAATGCCACAGTCAAGTTTTTCTCAAATGACAGAAAGTGATGGACCCATCTCTCTGCCTAATCCCTTCTGCCCACCCCTCTGAGAGTACAGGAGGCTCCATCTGCAGTGGGTGCAGATGCTGAAACTCCATAGAAATGACATATTTGGAGGACTGAGAGAAGCAGCACAAGAAGCTCAAGTGCCAGTGTGGTCCTCTTCCAGGGATTATGAAGCACCACAGCATAAGATGGCAGAGCATCTTATGTGACAAAAATGCACCTGGTCACCTGCCTCCTCATCTCACCCCAGTCCTGAAGCAGAAGTCTTATCTACTGAGGACTTTAAAAGAATAGGCAGAATTTTTGTAGCCCAAAATCTTACTTATTTTTCCCACAGGATAACACTTTCCTAGGCTGTGTCTTTAAATTTCAGGCACAGCATAAAATTCAAAAAGTCTATTACTGTTGTAGTTGTGATTGTCTTTGCAATTGCAATTACAAGTACGATTATGATTACTATTATTGAACATTACATTCCCAAAGCTTAATGCTGGCGTGACTCATCAGATCACACCAGTCCTGTCTTCCAAGCACCTCAGGTCACTGCATTTCATCTCTTCTCTCCTGTGCTGAGCCCCAGGACTTCTGCTGTTTGACTGAAATGTTGCTTGTGTTTAGCTAAAGCATATCTTCCAAAAGACTCCCAGTCTTCATCTGCAAGATGGAGATCCTGCAGCCTCCCTTGGTAATTACTCTGAGAATTGATTAGCCTCCCTGGAAAAGACTGTGTCTAATTTCTGATTCAAATCTCTTTGGCTTCAGTGTCCAGCCATTAGTTCATCCTTTGCCTTTCTCTGATGGATTGAGGCCTTTAGCCCCAGTCTCTTTTCTTCATGAAGGCACCTACACACTGTAATCAAGTCCTCTCTCAAACTGCCTTTTGATAAACTGAATAGACTGAGTCTTTAATCCTCTCATTGTAAAGTATTATCTTCACTATAAGGGTAATTATGAGGGGTCTTTTCTGCTCCCTTTCTGACTTTGAAACTTCTCCTTTAAAAGGACTCTATAGCAGTGATATTTTAATGATGGTTTTACCACCACAGAATGTAAAGACAAATCCTATACGGTGCTCTACCTGTATGAACACCATGTTCAGTTTTGGGCCCCTCTCTCCACGAAGGACATTACAGAATCACAGAATCATAGAACGTTAGGGGTTGGAAGGGACCTCAAAAGATCATCTAGTCCAATCCCCCTGCTAGAGTAGGATCACCTAGATTGAGGGGCTGGAGCATGTCCAGAGAAGAGCAATGAAGCTGGGAAGGGTCTAGAGCACAAGTGTGATGAGGAGCAGCTGAGGGAGCTGGGGGGGTAGAGCCTGGAGAAAAGGAGGCTCAGGAGAGACCTTGTTGTCAACAGGTCCCCGAAAAGAGGTTGGAGCCAGGTAGTGGTTGGTCTTTTCTTCCAAGTAACAAGTGATAGGTCAAGAGGAAACAGCTTCAAGTTGTGCCAGGAGAGGTTTAGGTTGGATATGAGGAAGAATTTCTTCTCCAGAAGGGTTGTGAAGATCTGTCCCAGGCTGTCCAGGGAAATGGTAGAGTCCTCATCCCTAGAGGGATTTAAAAACTGTGGAAATGTGGTGCTGAGGGACATGGTTTTATGGTGGACTTGGCACTAGTAGGTTAACAGTTGGACTTGATGATCTTAAAGGCCCTTTCCAACCAAAATGATTCTATGGATAACACCATCCTTTTCTTGCCACAGCAACTCTGGTGTTTGGTTTTGCACTGATATCTTTTTTCCAGTCCCTGCTGTCTAGGGTGCAGTCCCATGTTTTACAGACACTACTGGCTTTCTACATGCAACTTTCATACATCTACATTAAAAAGTCAGAACAGTCTCTACTTATTAAGTGAAGCAGACCACGTTATTTGATTGTCCTCATCAGTGTTTATTACATCACCAGCAATTTTAGAGTTACAACTAAGTCATCAATGAAAATGTCAATAAGCACTAGCAGTGTTCCTCTACCCTGCTGGTCCTAACCCCAAATCCTTATTTTCACATTCCTATTTTTAAAACCACCCATTAGCCAATTCTGAACCCATTTACCATTTATCCGCCTGGGGTTGGTGGGGGGGAGCATAGACCTTTTATTTTACACAACATAATAGTAGTAGCTTTAATTTGAAGTTAGGTCTGTTTGACAAAATTAATTTCCCTTGATCACCCGTGAGCTGTCCTTTAATTCCCTATCAACCGATTCACAAAGCAGAATTTTTTCTTAGTGGTTCAAGCTACTTGGAGGACCACTTGCCCTTTCAGAATGTTGGCACAACAACGTTCTCCCAGTATTCTGGCATTTCCCTGCTATTTCCAGATTTATTAAAAATTAACATCAGTGAATGAGTGCTCTCCCCAGCCAAGTCATTTCGGACTCCTGGGTAAAATTATTCAGATCTTTTGGCAGATGTTGTTTAACATCTATTAATTGACTGGAAAGTACTTATTAACCTCATTAAAGGGTATACTTAAGTAATAAGAATGTTCTTATTGTTTCCAAATGGAGAACAGAAATAATTTTGACTATTTATGGGTTGCCTGCCCACTAATAGGTTTGTTACAACCATTTGTTAATAAAATCCCAATGTTTGTGGAATCCGTTTTGTTCCCACTGTAATTTTTTTATTATTCATAGATCTATCTCTATCATTTTCAAATCCTTGTATCTGTCTGTTTATTTCTGTAAAGATATCATGAATCTCTTTTTGATGTCTTAAATTTTTCAGCTAACTACACAAAAAATCTCTTTCATACTTATTGCAATTCATTTCCTTTATTACCCCACTGTAACACATTTTTTTAAATTTTTTTAGTCTTCACATCTCCACTTAGCAGCCAGAAAATAGTGTTGCCTATTTTTCCTGTGCAACCACAATTTTTGGCTGTCTTATATAAATTCCTTTTAAAGAGCCCTTAAATTTCATTCACACTTTTCATTCTAAACATTCCAGTCCAACACAGCCTCCCATTTTCTCTGCCCATGAGATTTCCAATTTGAAAGCATGACATAAATGCTGTATTACCACTTGAACCTTTCCTCCTTTTACTCACACTGAATGTAATCAAGTCAAAATCACTGATTCTTGGGCAGCAACCAACTCGCAATGATTAAATCTTTCTTTTGTCCATCACACTGAGATCTAAAGTAGGGTTATTTATTATTAGACACTTTATTTTTGGAGACAGGGAGTGACATCTCTAATTCTTAGCAGATCTGTCAATATTCTACTGAGGCATCTACTTTCTGTGGCCCATAGCAAGTTGTAAGGTAACAAGATTTTTTTTACAGTCTCTTTTCCTGTTTTTTTGCTTTTACAAGTAAAGTTACAAGTGCATTTTTAAACTGTTGATCAAACTTTTAATTTTATGAAGAGGTAAGCATTAATAGTAATGCTTCCAATAAAAGCAGTAGTTGGTGATGGAAATGCCATGGATAATAACTGTTTTCTGCAACTGGACAGGAATCAGCTCTAGTTGCTAGGTAACAATTAAATAAAGTAGAACATGCAATATATATTAAATTATAATATATTAAATATCTTTAAAAGCATTACATTTTAGTTAAAACTTCTAATAGCTGTTATATAACACCACAGAATTTTGTAAATTCAATTTTTCCATTTAATTATGTAAGAAGGAATTAATAGCATCTTTTTTTTTTTTTTTTCCTTAATTTTTCTCCCTTGTAATTCCATGTTATCTATTTAAATACAATTACACCCTGTCCAGAGTTCTGAGCTTCCAGTTCAGGGCTTTCAAATTCCTACTTCATGCAATTAGCACCTTATCTGCAAGTATGCAAGTCAGCTGCTCGAGTTTGCACTTTATTTGCAAATGCAGTAGTTAACCTCTGCCTCAAATCTTGTTTATCACTTAACACTCAAGCACCATTTTTTATTTGCTGTGGGGACTGCCTTTCAAAAGAAATGGTTGAATTTACTATCTTGAACCTGTGATGGTGAATAAGAGGTTGCTTCAGGATCAATTCCCTACGTGTCAGCTCCATGAGATACTTGATCTTCCATAATTTACTAATGTATATGAAAACCAGGCAAAGTGATCCGTGTTAATGCAGCAACGCTCCATCCTCAGCAACAATGGCTTCATTATCAGTAAGGTCTCAATTAAAAACAAGTAAGTTGAGAGTAAAGTGCACTGAGAGACTGTTAGCGCACTAGAACCATCAGACCTTTCTTCTTGCCTCAAAAAAATGTGGGTTCTGGGTGTTAATTACAAAACGTGATAAATTCACAGCAAGGTAACCTGGAGTAAGAGGTCCCACTCACTGCAAAACACACAAAAAGAGACAAAAACAAGAGAAATGGGTGTTGATGACCTTAGAGATGCATTCAGCTGAATACAGGTTTCATAACTCAAAATACCTCATGAAAAAAAGACCACAAAGTTTTGGGCTGACTTCAGACATAGTGTGAATGTCATGGATGGCAGAAGAAAGGAAAGAGAGGATGCTAGAGTGAGAAATGAGAAATGCTGAACCTCTGGATCTTCCCAAGAGAAATCATTCTCCTTGAAATGTGACCACTGTTGCCATCCCTCTCACTGCCCCGTGGCATCTGGCCTTCCAGTATCTTAAGGGGGCTACAAGAAAGCTGGGGAGGGACTTTTTAGGATGTCAGGTAGTGGTCGGACTGGGGGGAATGGCTCAAAACTAGAGGTGGGGAGATTCAGATGAGACTTTAGGAAGAAGTTCTTCCCCATGAGGGTGGGGAGACACTGGCACAGGTTGCCCAGAGAGGTGGTGGAAGCCCCATCCCTGGACATTTGGAAGGCCAGGTTGGATGGGGCTGTGAGCCACTGCTCTAGTGGGAGGTGTCCCTGCCCATGGCAGGGGGGTTGGAACAAGATAATCTTTGAGGTCCCTTCCAACCCTGACAATTCTATGATTCTATGATTCCATGATCTAAAGATGCTACCTGAATGATAGTTAAGACCAGTTAGATTACTTGTATTTCTCTTTAATTTTGTAAGCTAAGATCTTTGCCATACTTTCAAATTAATAACCAAACCAAATTGTGTTGTATTCATAAAGATCAAATATGAAATGGCCAGACTCACTATTCTAGACTCCTAATGTTGCTTTTTCCTTTGCTAAACTCTCCTTCTAAGCATTTTAGTAGCAGAATATAAAATAATCCATGTAAAGTTTACAAATCACTGGCAAAATCAGTAGCTCAGTGTCTCCTAGTGAAAATATAAACAAACTTATGCCACTTCCCTTCATTTCTTCTCAGGACTATTAATACAGTTTGACTTTAGGCACTTAATTTAGACATTTTCAATCAAGACCAAAGACATTTAACTCTTTCCATTGACTACAGAACCAAGATATTGTGGTGGTCAATGTGTTGGTTCACATCTGAACCTAATGACCCATGCAACCTTTTCTCCAGCATCCGCTGACAATCAGTCCCAAAACCTCTGCCTCTTTCTTTTTTTTTTCCTCAACACTTGGATTCCTCTTAGAGTCTTATTATTTTGTGTATGCATGCGTGTGCTGCTTGGTCTGAGTACAGGTGACTCAGCTGATATGGTGAGCTCCTGGTTTTATTGTAATTGCACTTTGGGGATGTGAGGAGGGAGGAATTCTTCATGTTCCAGGAAAAAAAAAAAAAAAAAAAATCTAGTCAGAATATTCTAACTGAGTTCAACCTTCAAAACTGAGAAACCACTTATGGGCATTTTAAATTAATTTATTTATTTGTTAAATAAACTCAAATCCACAGCTGTTATTATAGTGTTGGTGGACCAAGGCTGTTGACTGTTGGCTGTTGCTTGGCTATTGTCTAAGCATTGAAGCAACCTACAGGAGAAACCAAATTCTTACTGTGCCATCTGCTTTCAGATGAGCATGGCATGCAAGGCACATGGCACCTGCCAGAGATACAGAATTAGTCTTAAGAACCTGAGGGGTAGATCTAGCCCACCACATATATTTGGGGCAATATGAGACCAATCCCCTGTCCCCGTCACATCCCACAGTGGTCTTTGACTCTAAAGTTGTCTTCCAAAACCTGGCTCCAGTGAAAGGTCTCGTGATATACAACTGCCATGGCCCACTATGATAATGGGAACAGTTTGGTGGGACTCAAAACCCCCTTGCAGACCTGACATGGCCTAGAGGAATAGAGCAGCACAGGAAAATACTGAGAGCTTTGTTTTCCTTTTGATGCAGCTGCTGGAATAATGATAGTACAACTTAGGCTGAGGCTGACTATCAGCTCCTGCTTGGCAACTGCTCTTGCTATAAATAGTGATAGATTGCTTTTCAAACAATTATTGAAGTCTTGTCCCTGGAGATGAGCTAATAAAAATGCATATGTAGTATATTCATGTGGGAAAGTTAAGATTCCTCTTTTTTTTCGTTACTGTAGGTGAATATTTTTGAGTGTGCTTAATTTAGTCCACTGATTTACTCTTATTAGGTGCTTTACTGTTTTTCCATGAGGTCGGTTCATTATTTTTTCTCAAAAGGAAAAACAACCTCCCCTTTGATGATTTCCAAGTTTATCTTCTTTTGCTCAGCAGCTGTTACTGCTGTTGGCTTATATGTGTGCTAGGAGAAGTCTCTTACAGATCATCCTCAGATAAATGGAACGTGAGGTCATGCAAAATGCACCTTACAACTGCAGATGTATCTGCCAAGTCTTTATTCATTTGTATTTACTCAATACAGGTAACATTTTTGTACAAGATGTCTTGATACTTGCTATTAGTAATATGAGAAGCTTTTGGCAAACATATCTATGGTGTCACATCACCAAGTAACTCTCCCCTCAACCAAAAAATTATGATATTCCCAACCTAAATATTGTGTAGCTATGAGTTTCATCCTGGGAGGAAGCAAACAGGCGCTGCAATGTACAATTAATACTGTTGACATGAAAAGGGGCATAATTGAGCAATAAAGTCAGCATTCCATTAAAGTTATTGTAGAACCTCAATCCTTTCATGGTGGTGGTGTGATGATTTTGGCATAGAATTTTATTTGTTTGTTTTTCTGTCTGTAATTTTCTGACCCAACCTAACATCAGGATGTTGTTGTAAAGACTAAGTCTGAGGAAGAAAATTAAAACTTTTTTTCCCAAGTCTTCTCTTTCTGCAGTCTAAGTTTGCAATACTCCCTGCATTTTATTCATACCTGAATTTTATTGTTTCTATTTAATAAATAGTATAGATCCATTCTTCTGTTCTGGTTCATGGGTGGAAATGGAAAGGCAGAAGGTTGGATTATACACCTTTAACACATTAAAATACACATCTCTTTTTACACTGCTTGCATGTGGAGACTTTAGCAAACTTCATTGTGAACTAAGTTTCATGAGCCCAGCTCTCCAATTAAAGACACTGGGTTGCAGGAGGGGAGTTTAAGTCTAGCCTAAGCTAAGCTAAATCATCTAACATAGCTTCATTTGGTCTCTACTGGCAGAAAGCCTGGATGCTTTAACAAAAGAGCCACGTGTAATAAGCTGAAAAACCCCCATGTTTTAAGAATGATTAGTTTAATGTAATCTCTGAGAATGACACTGTATCTTTGGCTATTAAAATATTTGTCAGGTGGACGTCATCCTTTATCTTTCTGTAATTTTCTGACCCAAATGGTTTCCAGACACTGGAGTGCTGTAGAGGAAGGGGAAGGAAGGAAAGAAGGGAAAATAATGTAATTTTGCTCTATTTGTCTTAATCTGCTCTCATTTTTCCCATATGTACAGTATGTACACTTTTCTCATTATAGAATATACAACCCAGTTCCAAATTCTGCATGGAAAAATAATTTCTTATTTATGTTTAATTGCATTTCTTAGTTCCTTTATAATGACATATAATGTAGCATGTCTGGAGCCAAGACCAAAATGCACAGGAACTGTGAAGGGACCAGAAGGGTAGATAGAGAAAATCCTTTCCAGCAACAACTCCATGACATGTCCTGTGAATTTTCAGCCACTGAGAAAGCAGAACTATAATACAGAGTGCAAGAAATTCACATCAGACACATGCAGGAAAAAATTAAGAGAGGCCTCCCAGCACTTTCACCCTTTTAATTGCTCCTGTGTTACAAACAAATCAGGAGAACCAAGTGGGAAGAAATGGCCAGAAGTAAAAAAAAGGAGTTAAGAAGTTTCAAAGAAAGTGTACAAGTCATTTCTTCAGTGTTTAAAGTGTTGTCACAAAATTGCATAATTTCAATTCTTAATGTACTTATAAAATTACATGTTTTTCTCAAAAAATTCTTCTGGAACGGAATCCTCCTTCTTAGAGGAAATCTCAGCTCTGTTGCTTGCTATCCAATAGTCGTGATTAACAGAAGGAATGTGAATGGGAAAATGAAGTAGTTCTTTTCTTTGAAAACTTGGGCACACATTTGCTATGAGCAGTCTATATTTTGTCTTTCTGAAAAAAATCAGATTTTTCTACCACAGTCAATCTAGAAATGGGGCTGCTGTGTCTACCCAGGCAATATGCCTGTATCATGTCCTATTTGGTGTGCTAAACTTCTCTGCAGCTACTTTTTATCTGCCTTTGCACTCCTTTCCTTATGCAGCTGGTGTATGTATGATATCAAATGAAGATAGACAATTATCTGTTATTTCATGTATAAAATAAGCTTGTCATCACAGAAAGGCCTGTTCTTGAAAAAAACATGTTTCTCCAGAAAATCTCTGCTGATCCCTGGCGTTTTGTGGAGCTGCATTACTCCCTTTAGGTGATATCAGACAGGAAACATAAGGTATATTTTATATATTTGTGGGGCAAAAGAGAAAATCCAAGAAAATCCATAATTATTTTGAATTTCCTCTGTTTCATCCTTAACTTTTCTCCTTATTCTCTGGCCAAAATACCCCTCACCTCCCTGGATTGTCTTTCAGAGGTTTCTCCTTCCCTGTGCAGTGATTCCACTTTGCTGCTTGTGTTCAATGGGAATGGAAAAGCTGCTTCCTGAAGCGAGGGGCTCGGTGCAGGCGTGGTGGGGATGGGGTTGACATGCATTCCCCAGAACTTCTGGACTGCATCTGTAGCTAAATGGGCCTTATTGTTTTCTCCAGTGTGACCAACTGGTATCAACAGCCTCCAGCAACTCGACACTACTGTAAGTGCTATTTTCCCATGGGAGCAAGAGTTATCCCCTGGTGTGTACACGGCCAGGTGATCTCTGTGCAGCATTTGAGCTGTGGTTTAGCCAAAGGCTATAAGGTGTAATCTGTCCATATTGATCATATCTTGAATAGATTTTCACCAACAGCCTACTTTGTGATGGGTCTGACTCCCATGATTTGGCTGGAGTTAACAATATTTCAGGGACTATGGGAAGAAGAGCATTCCTGGAAAATAACAGATTTGGAAACAACCAGAAAAGACATTTCCAGTTTTCTTTTTTTAAAATTGAGAGTTTTTAGGCTTCATGGCTGCAAGGAAAAGCTGGATAATGTAACCTGGACACAATCTAATGACTTGAGCTTTAGAGTGAAAATAAATTAAGTTACTTTTTTTTATTCTCAAGTAATCTTTAAGAAAATATCTGATCTCAAGAGGTTCAGAAGGAGTTGATTCCTGGTTTTCGAGGTATCCACTAGTATTGTTGACATATTTTCTCCTCTGCCCAGTTTCCTAGAGACTACAGGAGGATTTTCACATTCTGATGTAGATTTTCAAGAAAACCTTCCCCAGCTGGTGGGAAAAGATGGACTAGTTTTAAAAGGGTCCTTGATTTGAGGCACCTTTCACCTCCAAGGAGAACAAAACCAAACCACAAACAAACAAACAAGCTGCAAACAACAACAAAACCCCCAAGTATCAAAAAAGCCTCACCAACCAAAATTGCCAGTCTGAAACCTTCATCCTGACTCCTTCAGGAATCCCTCAAAGGTAAGTTTAGGGACAAAGGAGGGGAAAATCCAACATTTCAAACTAGATTTACTTATTTTAAAGCACTTCTATGCACACAGTGCTATGGATAAAACAGTAGAAGGCAGAGATACCTTTGTAGTCTCCAGGGACAAGATGATACTGACTTTTCCTTAAAAATTAAATGTAAAGACCCACAGGACCAGACCTCCTCTGCCTGTTGGGTTGGCATGACCCACAGATGTGCAGAAGGCTGGCCGTGGTACTGCTGTAGGTGAGGACAACTAGCCTGGACCAGCCACAGTCAGTGTCCATCACTGCCTTCTTTCACACACTAAATTAGTTCTAGGTTTCTCAGTCATCTGGGCAAAACTCAGCTTCATCACCCAGTGACAGTAGCCGATGAGAGTGTGTGGTGATGGCACAGCCCATCAGAGAGCTCTGAAGAGACTGCTCTTCACAGAAGGTAAAAGGAACTGTGAGGACCTTGTCTCCTCAGCCCCAGTACTGATGGTCCTCAAGAACAAGACCCTCCATCACAGAAGCAGTTGGATATCTTGGCTTTCCAAGACTTAGGCCCAAGGAAAGCAAGAAGAGGTGGCTGCTGTTTGCTGCTCCAGCAGCTTTCTGCCTTATTTCTCTTGCAATTAGAGCTGGCTGATCACATCCATGTTATTCTCAGAGATCTTCAGGGGTCTTTTGGAAACCTCAGAGCAGCAGCACCCAGGCAAACTTGGGTAGGCAACCCTGAACTTTTCAGGTTCTCATGCCCAGAAACAACATGACTTTTTAGGAAAAAAGTTTCTCCTGCCCCCAGGCAGCATTCTGGATGGGTATTGCATAGGGATAGCTGCTTTTATGAATATTTCCTCTCCAGTGTTGATGGTAGATCTGATCTGAAGGTTGAGATTGACAGGGTGCAGGTCAAAGGACTCTGACCATTCATCCTGCTGCCCTGCTGAACAATCTGTGAAGCTTATGCAAGCAGAACAGCAAAGGCTTCAAGCTGCCAAGCAGGGGGGAAGAAAACAGAAAAACTAAATGTACTGTTGGTGAAGGAAGACATTATGATGTCCTAGGCAGGTTCAAGCCTGAAACTTAATGAAATCAGAGAAAATATTTTCATTGATTTCAGTGGGGTTTCGATCATGGTAAAATGGTTTAAGGCAGGTGAAGAGGAGATGGAATATCACAAATAATTGACTAACATAGTTGTAGCATGTACGACACAATATAGCATGTATACTTTGGGATTTTATCAGTATCAGGGAAGACAATTATAATGACAAGTTACCTTATTTTGCTTGAGACTACATGGAAGAAAAACATCTTAATTCATTTCACTATGTTTCCAACACTCTATAGCAGAGATCAGGCATAAAACCAAAACAAAACAACCATTGTACCCCTAGAGGAGTATGTAAACTAAGTGGTTGCTGCACCATTAGTATCATTTACCCTCAGATTTCCTGCTATAATACCACAAATAAAGATTTCTGTAATTCCATCTTGACTCATACAACTCAGACAGAGAGCCATAAAGCCAATTTGTGCACCCCTAAGCCTATGCAAACAATGTTTAGGTTTTCATAGAACTCTGCTAGTTGACTACAGCAATAGTGTACAAATTAAAGGAGGGTAAGGGGATATATAAAGGCTTAGGGCTGAGCTGACTAGTGCAATTACACCCTCACAAAACAAAATCCCCATTTGTGAGTTCTACCTTGCATTGGATTTCAGAAGGTCCAGCTTTCAGTGAAAGATTAAACCTGAAACTAGCTCCAGATTTAGCTTTATTCCTGTGTGGGGAGTTGGATATCTCCAAAACAGGCACCCAGATTACTTCCTCAGTTCATAAAGCAAGGGAATGCCTTTCCTCTGACCTTGCTTTATCTATGATTTAAAAAAGAGCTTTTGACTGAAACACAGAGGATCAAATATTCTAGTTAAGCATCTGGTTACATTCTTCACAATAACGAGTATTGAAGCTAGTTCTCAACACAGACATGGTCTAGTCACCTTCTCCCCCCTTCCCTTTACAAATATCTGAAGAACAGTAAACATTTGGAGAAATAAAGGACAATAGACAAACTGAGGAGAAGAAGGGGAAGAAACAACAAAAAGAAATATGTTTCTTGTAATTAACAAAATTATGCTGAGAAATTTTTAACCACCTAAAGATAAATCTTTCCTCTGCTAAATATCACTTTTATTTTTGACAGAATACCAGTACTTTTTCAGTTCAACAGAGGACTGTGCCCAATCTAAATTATCTGAAAACTATCTGACCAAAAAGATCAGAAAATAAGTTGCTTTGTGCTGTGCAGGATCTCTCATAACATCTTTAAACAAAAGACTTTTTCAAATCATATGAAATGTGACAAGCAGTAAAAACTTAAAAGAATTTATAAGATCTTAAAATTGCTAAGATTGCCCTATTCACACAAACTTCAGTGAAAAGCTATTTTGAATAGAAAGGAAAATTGTAGTTTCTTTATCTTTTACATAATAGAGAAACGTTATTATATCAAGAAAAAAAAAAAGCTGCAATCCATAACAAATTAACAGTTAACTTTAGTTTTAGAAGTTTAACATTCCATCAAAAATGAAATGAAACTTTAAATTTTGCAAATAAAAATTTCCCCTTGAAGCAATTCTGTTATAAGAGGTAGAGAGACCCTGCTGCATACCCTGGCATGTATAGATTACCTTGCAGCAAAACAACAAATTGAGTTGTCTACCTTGTAGGTGATACTTCAATTGCTTTCTTTTTATTCTAACAACTGCTTGGAGGGTGGAGAAAGAAGAGAAGTTAAAAGTACTCTACTCTGCATGGTTTGAAGAGTTATTGCAAGTTAAACGTTATTTGAAGAAAGTGTCTTATCAAAAGCATGAAAAAGATTTCAAGATTTTTCTATTTTTGACTTCAGTATATTTCCATGGGGAAACATGAACCAATCCAGGAAATGTCAAAATGTAGGCAGTGTAATGAGATTTAAGAGTAGCATCAGGTCCAATTTTATTAAGTTCATTGGTGTAAGTTCACCAAGATTTCTGATAAAAGGTTCTATTTTCAAAGATTCTTTGTTCAGAAAAAAATAGTGGGTTTATAACATACTGTCTTGGACATAATATATTATAGCACCTTTGTAGATTGTAGCATTATTACCTACAGGTTGAAAGTTTGATTTCTTTTTGATAGCTTGACAGTGATGTTCCATTTTTATATTGTTCCCAATGTTTCACAGATTTGGTTTCCTGGAGCTGTCAAACAACAAGAGACCAGAATCTCTGCATCAGAGCACAAGTTTTTCACACCAACAAGCTAAGGCGGCTAGGGCATGACTTCAAGATTTATTTTTCAGCTAAAAAGCAGAAAATGCACACAAAATAAGCGCAGGAACTGTAGGGGGAATGTTTCACTTCCATAACCCTTTGTCCATTCCCATCTCAATTTAGACCGTTGCATGTCTTGAATCACATCCATGAATGAGCACTTTACAGGTTTGCTCAAGGGTTTTTTTGTGGTGCTTAAAAGCTTTTTGGTCTCTCTGTTTTTCCACAGGTTTGTTTTATCCCCCTATCATGCCACTCTGTGTATTTCAAATTCATGCCTAGTTCATGGAGACAAATGGTAGAGGTCAGTCATATGGTGGCTGTGGCAAAGTAGTTCTCTTATTTCTCCCACTGTTTGATCCACACTGGCTCATAAACAAGCTTCAGCTCAGCTTCTCAGAAAAAAAGAAGTTGCAGTTCATCTGAATTTTCCAACACAGCAGGATCCCCTCCCTGCTTTTCTTTTTAGTTCATCTTAAAAAGATACTTACTCTGCAATTTCCACAAGCGAAGACAAAAATAATCACCTTCCCTCATGCCAAATTAATTCCCGTTTTTGTACCATTTTCCACATCGATATGCTATAATTTTATTATTATTGATACCAGCTAATAGAAAGGATTCTTTTTTTGTGTAATTTAGGTCAATAAGCATTCTGTCAGTTCTAAGTATGCAAACAAAAAATTCATAACTGCAGAAGAACAGATCTTCATGCATCTCCTAAACAAAATTCCTATTTGAGGCAAAGCTATGTGGCTAGTGTGCCTCTCTTGTGCAGAGATCTAGGGTACTCCTTATTTTCTTTGGTAATGCATTTATTTATGTTTTGTATTTGACATGACCTAAGTTTCCTTAACCACTTTTCCAGGAGGCATCCCTTGTGATATTTCACAGCCACCTCACTGAAGCCTTGTGAATCAAGGGTTGCTCCTGTCCAACCTGAAGGCATGTTGTCATTCTTGGCAGGCTGGGTTAATATGACAGTTTTTTCACCTACACTTTCCTCAGTTTTCACAATTCTTTCTTCCCTTCTCAAAGATAAAGATGCCTGATAGGCCAGCATCTTTCATTCCTTCTCCTCTTCCTCCCTTGAGCAAGCCCTAATGTCCACGTGATTCCTGAACTGGATCTATGACTTTTTGACAGATGTACTTTCTGTCTTCAGCACCTTCTAGAGAAGGCTGATGTGAAAAAGCTGAGACTCAGTCAGACATGCTGCACATTTTTCTATGGCGGGATGCTGAAAGAATGAGATCGTGTTCTTATTAGTTGTATTTATGGCAATGTGCCCATATTGGAGAAAAAAATATTAATCTAAGAGGCATGTCCCACAAATCTGTCTACAGTTATTTTGTTCTCTTCTCTATCATTTGTCATTTCTTATTCATAGGGTTGGATGGGTAGGGAGGAACCACAACCAGGCAGGTAAGGCAGTAATTATTGCTCTGATCTTTCCCCAGTGCAATCCCCCTCTATGGAACACATAGAGGTCACTGAGATCATCTTCAGGCTGATCTAAGTTATATCAACAGCTATTTAAGTCATCAGTTTGTAACTGAGGTCAGTAGATGTGGCTTAGGAACATAGTCTAGGGGTCAGGGAGATGTTGAGATGAAGGTTGGACTTGATGATCCTAGAGGTCTTTTGCAACCTAAATAATTCTAATTCTATAATTCTATAGTATGCTAAAATCACCTCTTATTCTAAATTTGCATTTGCTGCAGTTGAGGAGATCAGACTCAATTGTTTTGTTTGAAGAAAAGCTGGAATAGGAAGTGTCATTCAAAAGTGTGGCCTTGGAAGAGGCACTAGTCAGTGAAGCAGAAAAATGGCTTGGACATAAAGCCTGCTGCAGGAGCAGGAGAAACAGACCATTAATATTAGGATTTTAAAATTATTTCTTATTTTCTTCTTCAATTTTTTTTGAGTAAACAGCCAGCTGTCAGAGGGTTTCACCACAGATAAAGTCAAGGTGATCAGATGCTGAAGTGCTCTGCACCAAAGTGAGAATTCTGTCCAGGAGAGGATCATGAGAAGTTGCAATCAACAGCTCAGACAGGTCTCCTGAAGCACCATTCATCCTCTCCAGAAACTGCTGCCCAACCTCTTCACCAAGAGCACATCATGTGCTTGAAGATGAGAGCAGGAGGAGAGCACAAAACCATCAGTTTTTAATAGGGCAAAGGTGTGAGGAAAGAAGATAAGAGAATAGAAATAGGGAAGAACCTGCCTGGGTTTGATTGGAAAAGGAAGAGGAGAGAAGGACTTTTTGAGTCCTCCAGTGGAGCCAAGAACAGACACTGAAGTTGCAGAAGAGAGAAAAAAGACTGTAAAATCAGCACTTACAGCAAAATCAGCACTTGAACAGGGAGCAGAAGCACAGTTACTTTACAAATATAGCATCTGAAAACACGCAGAAGAGGGAAATCACTTTGTACCTGGCCTTCTAAATTCTATGACAAAAGAGCATAAGAACATGAGAGTTCAGAGATGGGAGATAAAGTAATGTTTGCAGTCTTACAGGAGGCAAATACTAGTGATAAAAAGAAAGATGAAGAGTTTACATTATAAAATCCTATAGCTGTAGACAATAATCCCAGTAGAAGTAACAGTGTCAGATGTAAAGAGCAGAATCCACTGCAGAAATGAGAGACACTGAGAACTTGTAAGTCTTAGGAAGGGCACCAGGTAGGGCTGGAGGTCAACAGAGATAAGGGACTTGGTGTGAAAGATCATAGAAGGCTCCATTCCAAGTAGAGGTGGAGTTGAAAACACATCAGTACAGTAAGATGTGAGAACTGATGAACTATTTTAGGACAAATTATAAGATAAGGAATAGGAAACGAGAGGCAGCAAGATGGAAGTGCTGCCTGGTTTCATGATTAAAAGTTACAGAGGAGAGGTTGGGGGACTTGAAATGCCAATAAAGTGGGTGTGAGCAGTTAAAATCAAAGGGGAGGTAGAATAAAAGATATGTAGCGACACCAGTCACAGGGGAGTGCAATCAAAACAATCAAAATTCAATTTTCACAAAATTATACTGTCTCGTCACTTTTGCAATAAACACTTTCCTCAAAGTCATTTTTTTACATTAACTGAAGCTCACAGTATCTTGTTCTTCTTTGACAGATGGACAGCTGAGACACATGGGTTGACAGAGTTACCTACAAGGCAGAAAGATTTGGGCTTAGTGGGGAATGCTTGAAGAATCAAACATGTGGATCTGGAACCCATCAATTTTTTTAGAGCTGCCAAACATCTTACCCTTGTTAAATTAATTTAATTTAAAAAGATATGTTTGGGTTTGGTTTTTTTAATATATTTTAAATGTATGCTAGTTTTTAACATAGCCTTAAAATTAGCCTTATTCCAGCATTTTAACCCTACGCTAAAGTTGGTTCTAGTATAAGTCACAGAATCACAGAGAAGTCTAGTTGGAAGGGACTTCTAGAGATGATCTGATCCAACTCTGGGCCTTGGATTAGATGATAACCTAATCCTTAAATCTAACCTTGTCAATCCAAGACATGAATATTGCCAGCAAGGTAGACTCTACCACTTCCATGGGGGAATTATTCCAATATTTAAGCATTTTCTTAGTAAAGTTTTTCTCATATCCAGACAGCATTTCCCTTGAAGCACCTTGTGTCCCTTGCCTCTTCTCTTGTCACCATGCATCACTGTGAAGCAAGGACAGCTTCTGCTCTGTAACAACCTTTTAGATATGAGATTACTTTGATCACCTGAGCCTTGTCCTCAGGCCAAACAAACCCAATTCATTCAACCTTTTCCCATATGTCAAGTTCCCCAACACTCTGGTCACCTCATTGGCCCCAAACTGGACCCACTCCAATTTTCCAGTTTCTCTCTTGAAACTTTAAAATATCCTTTTGCAATGTGAAAATGTGAATGAATTGCTTCTGTGAGTTGCTTCTGTGAGTGGAAGGACACCTTTACATACTAATCCTACTGATTCTTTTTGGTATCTCCCCTAGCCATCTGCTTTATCTTCTTTCCTATCAACAGTGGTAATCCATAGCTTCTCCATGTCCTTTCTGAGTCTCTTCTCCTCTACCATCACAATGCATGCATGTTTCCTGCCACAATAGTTCCCTTCAGTGTTTACTCACATCATCCTCCCCTGTTCTTCACTGAGCTTGTTTTGCACCATGACCTTTCAGTATCTGAAGGGGGCTACAAGAAAGCTGGGGAGGGACTTTTTAGGATGTCAGGTAGTGGTCAGACTGGGGGGAATGGCTCAAAACTAGAGGTGGGGAGATTCAGATGGGACGTGAGGAAGAAGTTCTTCCCCATGAGGGTGGGGAGACACTGGCACAGGTTGCCCAGAGAGGTGGTGGAAGGCCCCATCCCTGGAAGTTTTTAAGGCCAGGTTGGATGGGGCTCTGAGTAACCTGATCTAGTGGGAGGTGTCCCTGCCCATGGCAGGGGGGGTGGAACTAGATGATCTTTAAGGTCCCTTCCAACCCTGACAATTCTATGATTCTATGTTCAGACAAAAGGCAGCATGTGCTGACTCTACCCATAATGGACAACACATTGGCTTTTTAATTTCCAAAATGGTGCAAAGTGCTCCTTTTCTTTACAGAGGACTGTTTGCTTTAACAGTTTGGAGGAATAAGGTGTAGTATGCTTGGGAGGAGATTCCTTTCCGAGAAGGACCTTTACAGGATAAGCAGACAAAGGCTGGTGATCCATGAGAGTCAGAAAGTAAAAGGTTAAAGGTGAGAGTGAGAGAAAACAAGAATAGTCAAATTCTAGACAGAAAGCACCGTCTGCCTTCAGAGCAATTAAGAGAAATTGTCAGCAGGGGAACAAAATAATAATTCAAGAAACATGATGTCATAGGATATTTGTGTCTATTATATTAATGATATTTATGATTTACTGCCCTTACTGATGACCTAAGAAATGTGAAGAAACCAGGGCAAAAATAAAAATCAGAAAGTGGCAGATGGGGGCTTATTCTCGGGTAACCTTCAGCAAGACTTTTTTATCTTTCATGACTTTCAGAGCTGAGATTCAGAAGTAAAAAGCTGTTCTCTAGATACTTGTGTAGACTTTGAACTGAAATGGGATTTTTTTCACAGCTTTTGGGCTTCTTTGTTGAACAGAGGCTGTTGCAACTGAAACTAAGCACAAAATGTAATGCCAATACATTGACAGTGCTGTTTCCCAAGGCAATTAAATGTATTTGTTCACCAGCTTTGGCACAATTTTAATCCAGATATTCAATCTAGGTTCATCACAAGGTTGACAGCCCACAGAGGAAACAAGTAGTGATCTGGAACTGGATAATAAAACAGAATAACTCGGAAATGTGCAACTGTGTAGATCTGGAATGAGAAAATTTAATTTAAGATAGGAAGAGCTGAAGGACTATACAGACACCCTTCTTCCTTATAAATGTGAGCCCTTACAGGGAGAATTACACCACTTTAGTAGGCACATCAGGTCTGAGATCTTCAGTGCACAGAGTGTGTGCAGTGCTATATAATACTGCGACCTTAAAAAAGGTGACTAAAAGCTGCAGAAAATGAAGGGCATGCAAGCTCATATGCTGCCACTAAACTCAAAAAGAGGCAATGAACTGAAAAGCTTCTCTGAAGCAAAAGGGGGACTGAGATTTGGACCTTTGATGGCCTGGAACTCAGCAAAAAAGAGTTTTCAAGCAGTGTGCAAAAAGGTAATGCAGGAGTCCAGGTGGCTGCACAAGGAATGAAAATGGGTTTTTTTCTGGATTTCAGGAAAAAAAATCCATAGAGAGAAGAGAAGAATCATGTGAGAGAACAGATTCTGGGGAAGAAGAATAAGTAGTGGAGAAATTTAACTGGGCTTAAGGTAGAAAAAGGGAAGGAACACAAGTAGATTGTGACCCCTGTTCCTGCTGAATGGTTGCTTACAGCAGCAGCTTTTTAATTGAAGTCTTAAATTACCACTCAGCATGAGTAAAGATAGCAAATTAGACATTTTTTTCCACTCTAAACAAGTATAGGTACTTTAATATTTTCCTAGATTTAGCCTACAAACCTGGAACTGCTGTACTGGCCAGATATATGTTGTTTGGGCATGATTCTATGGTTCTATGAGTAGGGATGTGCTGGAGAAACCACGGAAAGATTTGGTGCCTTTCAAAATATCTCAGGACTCATGGTGGAAGAGGAATGAACCTTCTTCAGAGTAAGGCAATATAGCAAAAGTCTGTGGCTTAGAAGCTCATGATGTAGTGAAGGGTAAAGGGTGAAGGGTAAAGGGTGAAGTGAGCTGGAGATACAAGCTAGACTTCTGCAAGGATTAAGAATATTTGACCATGCCCTGGAGTCAGATCCACCTAATATTTTCAGCAAATTGTATAATATGACCTATGGCCACAAATCACTAGAGACTGCTGGTGAAAGGAGTTTCCCCACCTAACATTGCAGCTGCATAAAGCTGGGTTTATTTTTTTCACTGAAAAGTGGGACAAATGTGCTTTCTTGAGCCTCCTGGTTGTGCTGGGATTCTGCTGTCCTCCAAAAGGGGCATTAGGATGCATGGACATGTTGACACGTTGAATGTGCTCGTGCTGACACATCCTGAAAAGGGTATGTCATCTGAGATTTTAGCCTCTCATGCCAGCTATTTGCATGCTGCTGTCCAGGAGTGTGTATGTATCCTATGTATGTGCTGAAATAAACAACATGGATAAGTCTTCTCAGATGCATACTCAACAGGGAGTTCACTGACTACACAAGATTTTACATGTTTTGCAGCATGTTCAGAGTTCTAAAGACAAAACACCACTCATGGGAACACTGGGTAGATTTGTGACTCCATCCAAGGAAGCTGGGGTCCATAAACCAGTGAACTGATCACCCCCATCCATATGCAGGTTTAGATTTCCAATTTTCTAGGAATATTTCCAATGAGAATCTCTTAAAAAATGGCACTGCAAGCCTCACTCAATACAAGTCGCTGATACATGATATTTTAACACTGATATTTTAACTCAGTTAAATGCCAAACAATTTCAATTAAATGTCAAAACTGAAATTGCTTGCAGAAAACAAGGTAAAATTTTCTTTAACTCAGTATATCTCTCAGTTAGGAGGAAGGAGTCTCATACACTGATGCAGCCAAAGAGTCCCAAATTTGTAATACAGCCTTTCTTCAATGAACATTAATAACACTTAACAAAAGTTCTATCCTCATGTGTATTAAATCATGTGTAATTCTGCTAAGTTACACCAGGATAAAAATCTCTGAAACATACAAAAAGAGCAAACCTACTTGCAAAGTGCTGCAATAGAAAGAATATGAGTAGAAATTTCGTGTCTTGAGAGGATTTGATATGCAATGCTATTTCCTAGGTAATCTGAAGAAATTTTCAATTAAAATCATCAACGCCATCTGCCATGATGTTTGTCTCACTGGAAGGTTTCATATCCTGAAGCAAGCTGAATGAAAATCCTTCACAAATGAAAAACAACAGAAAACGTTCACAGATATTCCATATACTTTCAAAAGAATATGTTTGGAGCAAAATTAAGGTGAAAATTTTAACTTCTTCTAGAAAATGAACTCACCAAATTTATAGGCAGCTTGACCATAATGTTCTCTTAAAGTACATGAAAAAGAAGATTGATGATGAACGTATTTACTTCCCCATCTCACACACTGTGTGAAGTGATTTCAGCAAACACTATTTATTCCTAGATACTATGCTACTTTGAAAATTCATTGTTGTCTTCATTATATCTAGTATGCAAATGGCAAGGAAATACTTCCCTGGATTGGACAGATCAAATATGATGTACAGCAGTTGGTGACTGGAACACCAATAACGCGCAAATTCTCCCAGTCAGACATTAACAGTGTATGTGATGCATGCATGGAGCTATAGAATTGTAAATAATTTCCTCCATAGGAGGAGCAGAACAGACTGGCATCCTTTGTAAGTTTTAGCTTTCTAATAGTGCATTGAAATTTTTATTTCTCTTTAAAAGTGTTTTCCCAAATAAAAAATCTAAATTGTCTCCTCCTGACCTGCCCTATGCTGATTCTGGTGTAAATCAGGTATGATTCCATCAAAGTGTAGTTATACCATACTAAAAGTGATGAAAGGAAGACTGAATCAGTCCTAAACTTATTTTTTATCTATGAGTATGGGAGGGACACTTGTGGAAAACCAATAAATTCACATTAGTGAACAAACATTAAAATGAAAATTAAGTATTTCTAAATATTTCTGATAAAAAAATTCTATTCAAAGTTATCTTCTCTTTGAAATAATTCTGCACAGAAAAATGTATCTATTCCAGTTTCAACTGTAAGTTTCTCATGGGAATGGGAACTGATACAACAAATAGAAGCAGCTTATTGTTGTTGCTCTCCAGTCTTTGACTTACGTTACTGGAACTGTTTCTCCAAGTTCATCCCTCAGTGCTTCTGGTTAATAATCTCTCAATGGAGAGAAAGTTAAGGCTTCTTTTTCAGTTTTGTGTTTCTTTTCAATGTACATTAGCTCAAGTAGCTGAGAAATGCCTTGAAATATATTTTGGAGGGAAAAAGAAAGCAAAACAAGTTATTACTGAAATTATTTCCTCCTTCCTGCAGCAGAAAAAAAGTCTCAGGCTCAGTGAAAGACTGGAAAAAAAAATGCACATGAATCAATTATGAAGAAGAGAAAGTTTCTTTGAATGAGGAAAAGCTGATTGGAATTAAGATAGGCTTTGTTCATATCTGCAAGGTACAAGGAGAGGACTTTTCAGCGGAACAGAAAAGAGGGATTTGGGAGTGTTTGGCTGCTTAACGCTATAGTGCTTCAGAGCCCATGTGAAACTTTGCTGCTAGCTATTAATCATCATTGTGCCTCTGCAAAGAAGCTGTTACAATGATGACTATATGTCATTATATTCCCACTGTAAGTAACGAATCAGAGGGCTGGGAAAGTTGGATAAGAGCGGCTGGCAAACTTTTAAGCGCTGGAATCTATTTAAATAAATTTACATCACATTTGCTACTTTTTGCTGGTATGGGAATCATACTTTAAAATGAAACAATATGCTGTGTTCATGGGCCCTGGTCTTTTATTCTCCTGTCTCTGAGCCTACTTTCCAGGTCAGCCTTTGCCAGCGCTGACAGCACGCTTTTCTCATAGCCTCTCCTTCTCATAGCCTTTGGTTGCTTTCAAGTTCAATTTAGCACAATGAAGTTGTTATGCATGACAGTTTGGAAAGCAGAATAGGTGGTGTCTGAGCCTGCTGTGTCGCTACAAAGTGGGCTCATTCTCCGCAAGCCGGCTCAGTTACTGAAGCCTTGCTGGTGGGACACTGCAGTGGACTTCCAGACGTTCCCATCCTGACCAAAACAATTAGCTTCAAACTGCAAGAAGCCGCAGGGTCGCCCCCTCTTTCGGTGAGACCGCGCCGTTTAATATGCTGCAGTGGATTTCAAATTCGTGTTGATTTATCCCGTTGTACTCCTCTTTTATGGTCTTTATTTACAGACGTGTAAAGGGACAGGGAAAGTTTGAGTCTCACACGGTTCAGGAGTTTTATTGGAAATCTAAACCGTTGTTTTATGTTTATTTTATAAAGAAATAGAGTTGAAACATGTCAGGCTTAATTCCATTAGGCTGAACCGCCTAAAAGAGAGCCCTGAGGTTCCTCAAGCAGAACCTGGAAGTGTCTCTTCTGCTAACCATCAGCAACAAGCCAAACAATAAACAACCCCAAAACATCCAAGATGCCAGCACAATCACCTGCTACAAGAGCTAAAAATCATTTACAAATGGAAAATTATGCAATTATCAAGAGTGAGATTGTTTTGAGCCTGTGTTGAGGTACCACAAGACGCTTGTCTACACCAGGCATGGCTCAGCATCTCTGCTTGTGTTCATTGCTCATCATCACGGGTTGCTGAATTAAATAGCTACAACACAGTTACTACTCCTACGGGATAAATACTGCTCTATTATTACATGAACTTAACTATTAACACAATGATACCTTTCTTTTTCTTCTTATCAGACTCCACTAGTGTTGCTATGGTAAAGCAGAGCCAACTGCACACTACTTGACTCTAAGCTGTTAACGGATGCACTCTGCTCCTTAGATTCCCCAGTAGAAAAGAATCAAATAATTCTCATTCTACATTAAAAATTATCTCAGAGAGTGTTTCATCAATCCTTCCATGAAAGATTGTGCAGTTAGAACCATAAACTGCTCTTAACCCCCTTTGCCTCTTCCCTCCCTACTCACACCCCTCCCTTTTTTTTCTTTTTCTAATCTGCAGTAACAAAATATTATCTAAATTCCCTCTTTATAAATTGCTTGGTTTGAATCTGTGTTGTTGAAAGGTAAGTTGAAATTATACCAACAAGCCTTTTATATCTTAAAAATGATTTCTGTTTATCTAAAGAACCAGATAATGTAATTAAAATGTCTAGTTCAGAACAACACAAAATGCATCTATCACAACTGCAAAAATGTTACAAACAGGCCTAATTGCAGTCTGAGTTTCAGAAGGTTGATTTTTACTACTGCTAATTAACCTTCCTCCAACAACATGTGACTATGACTTGGTGTAATTAGCAAGCTATAACAAAAATTACAATAATCAGTACCATATTCAAGGCCAGATGTAGACTTCTTGGTCAAAAAAGGGAGAGGAAATTAGAATACTTGTTTTCTTGCATAATTTATACCAGTGTGTCAGACCACCAGAGCTATTCTTAACGATTAAATACAGAAAATTTCTCTTTCATTCATTGACAGAAGTCCAAACTTTATTTTTGTAATATTTCTGCAGCTAAACACTTCCTTGAGTAATGAATGGCCTCATGTGAAGAGTGTGTGACACATTATGGGGCTTACTCCTTTTTTAAGAAGTAGAAATGAGTTGTGTCAGTGAGGAGCCAAACTAAACTACAAAAGAAAGTGATGCATGAACCAGCCTTTAAAATCACAAGAAGAAACTTTGCTTGATATATGTTATGCAAAATATATGGCTTTGTCATACATCTTCAGTGATGTAAGTCCCACGATTTTATCAGTAGCAGATTCAGGTCTACAAAATGGAAAAAAAAGTCATTGACATACAAGGTTTGTCAGGACAAAATGGAATATAAAACCAAAAGAAAATAGGAAGAACCAGAAGAGCAAGACAGTCTAGAAACAATAATCGCTATAAATTTAAGCAAGAATGTATGTGATCACATCAATCAAAAACCAGAGCCTAATTTTAGGCCTATAAAAATAAAATGTGTAAATTCCCTAAGTCAATTTTATAATAATTCTGGTTTGGTCATGATGGTCTTAGTGCAAGAGGCACTGACTTCATAGGAATTGTTAATATCTGCTGTGAGGCTGGGATGTTAGGAAGTTCATGAACCTGAAATCTTTCCTGTTTGTTCAACATATCAGTTGGGTTAACCCAACTTCTTCTGTAAACCAACTTAGGGGTTGGAAAGGACCTCTAGGATCATCAAGTCCAACCTTCATCCCAACATCACCTTAACCACTAGACCATTTTGCTCCTAAGTAACCTGATTTTCCAAAAAATGATTATTGCAACTCTTCTTGATGCCAGTAGGAATTTCTGGGTTTACAGCACATCTGAAACAGGCAAAACTGGATTCCAAAGTCTACTTTCAGGATTTTGGTTTTTACTAGTATAGCCTTGTACTTCATCCAGAAATACAGATTCTGATAATAGACTAGTTAAATAATTTTGTGGTGTTGATGGCATACTTGTGTTTGCACATACATGTATACAAAGTGGTGGAAAATTTGTTATGCAAATAACCTCATTGATGTTCTTTGCTGTTGTTGTTGGTTTTATTCTATTATTTCACAATAATTTGGCACTTTTTTTTCTGTTTTCTTAATCTTCCCAACAAACAGAGTAGTCAGAGCAGATTTATCTGGGTCCGAGATCATTGTGCTGTGCAGAAATCTCAGACCAGAGTCGTGGTGCTGCCTAAATAATCTCCTGCAAGCAAAGCCAGGTGCACAAGGTAGCTGGTGTTTCCATCTCCTTGGGACTCAGAGTGGTGTTCCTTGTGATGAAATTGATTTTTTTTTCTGTTTTCTGCTTTAGAGTGAGGTTAGGGGTGGATGAAGGATGAAATACCACTTTGGTAATGTATTAGTATCCTCACAAGAATATGTTATTTACATCTGGACTTTCAAGGACCCAGGTTATACTGCAACCCATAGAACTGGGAACTACCCAGAAACACACATTCTTCAAGTTGGACACAAATGCCTGGCAAGATTGAGTTGACTAACTCATTCTGGAGCAATGGGATGTCAGTCAGTGCCTCATTTCAGGCATTGGCTTTCTTGCAAGCTGCAGGACATCCTTGGCTTCATCTATACACCAAGATGCATTGGTTTAAAAAAAACTAGAAGAGGTGGAGAAAAGGCTCAGTTAAACCTTTTCAGTTGCACTGGTGTACCATGATGTGAAGCCAACCCTTCTAGACACATGGTAATGAACTTGTGGACCTTTGAATGCATGATCGTGAGTGTTTATAGGAGCTGTTTCACTGCCTTGGACATACAAGGGAAGGATTACACAGACTAAGTGGGATTAAATAGCCTCAATTTTACTTATAAGCACTGCAAAGGAACCACCTACTACCAGATACCATATCTTTAAGAAACAGCTGTTTTAGCTTTCAGCTGCACTAGTTTTTGACAAGTTAAAGCTAGATCTCTGTCTGAGTCATAACACTCAAAGGAGATAGACCTCCAGCTACCAGGTCTGTCCTGTGATGGCTGTGAAGGAGGCAAAAAGCCGATTAGCCAAAGCCAGATCTTTCTGGCCACTGCTCAGGAGACCTCTCTTTCCATCTTGCTAAAACAGGTTACCAGGTGTCCCATCCGGTGACTTTAAAACCTGCTAATTGACCCAGTGAAGATGAAGAGGTTGGGATGCAGATTTCTACTGGAGATCCAGATCAAATCATAAAGCCCCATGCAAGATCTGGCTAGTAAAGTGTAAAGCCAGCTGGAGGTGGGTGGGACTCTCAGCAGAGGATAGTTCAGTGGTAACATTGTCCTCCAGAGCCCACTCACACCATCACCTGAACATCGGTTGTTACCTACATGACAATATGTATGTTTTCATGGGTTGAATACACCACCACTAACACTTCATGGCCACCTTCTTGCACAGCCTGGTACATGCCCTTATCAGGCTGGTTCAGACAGCCAGCGTGTAACTGGAGACTGTTTTCAGCTGGTGCCTATTCACTGGTTTCAGTCAAATCAGTTTGCCTGTCTCGAGCTGGTTCCCATTGGGTAGGTGTCCATATCAGGGAATGATGGCAACAATTGACACTAATTGGCACCCCTGTTGACTGTCTCGGCAGCTTGCAGCCTCTAGAGGTGGTCCCTCCCCATCAGATGAGGCACGTTGCTGGTAAGTTTGCTCTGTGACAAAGGAACTCTAGCAGTACATGGAAAAGCAGACAGGAAAAAAGCAAAAGAAAATACAACAAAAACTGTATTTCTGAGCAGAGCATTTATCAGCCAATAGCTTTTGATATACAACTAATGTGATGGTGGAGTTTACTGTTGGTGAGGTCTGGCTGTGCATGTTTCAAATCCTTGATCAAACATCAGGACAAGCACCAAAATAGATGTCTCCTAAGCAAGTTCGAAGAAAACCAGCTTTCCTCTGGCCTCATTGTGAAAAGAGCAGTAAAAAGCATTTTAAAGTTTCCTCCAGCACATAAAGCCAGGCCTTGCTTATTTTATATTTTATCCTCTGTGCATTGCTTCCCCAGAACCCAAGTTTTCAACTAAAGAACTGCACTTACAGGTAAAGGACATTTTTGGAATAAACAGTCATAAGCAGTCTTGTGCAGGAAAGCAGTTAATAAAGATGCACATTTGCTGTTTTCTGTATCAGCAGGCTTTACTACCCTGTCTCAGATAAGCACGACAACTTAAGTTGTCTTCCAAAGTTTGGCAAGCTTCAATAGATTCATTAGTGGGTTTTTCTTTAGGACCAATGAAGCTCAAAGAGCCCCTAACAATGGAGCTAATCACTGTCTCTTCCCTGACCCAAGCTTACATTTTCCCCATTTTCACCCCAGACTCTCTTTCTGAGCAATTGAATTTCAGAACAAATAAATATCCACATTTTTTCCCTTGCTTACATCTTTTGTGTATGTTTTTCCCTCTGCAGCAGCCTGCATTAAAACCAGTGTGGTAAATGGCAGGGCTCTTCAGGTAACCTTTCACTGGACACAAATGGCCTAGCATTAGAATGCAGATAATGTTGCTTTAATTAGAGAACACCCTGCAAAACTTTCAGAAGACATAGCTAAATGTTTGCACTCAACAAGCCAGTCCATGTTGCTGGGAGCAGCACTGGGTAAGCTGCAATTTCAATGGCTCCACTAATGAATAAACGTGAGACTGTATCAACAAGCACCCGGTTTGTGTGCTCGGGGAGCCCAATGGTATCAGTTGACTGGCTCTTTGTGGTGGCTATAAAGTACCCTTGAATGTGTCAATGGAGGGAGGCATGTGGACAATGAAGCTGTGACAGCTGAATGTCAGCAGCGACCTTGAACCTCCACTGGTCCCACCATCCCAGTGACTCCATCTGCAGCGTGGACATGTATGGATGGACAGACAGACATCTAGCACTGCCTGTCACTTTCCCTGCCCTGGCCCCCTGCACCAAAATGGCAATTTCACCGTGCAGCAAGACCCTGCTAATAAGCACCGAGGACTGTTCACTTATTAGTGATGTTGCTAATGATATGCTCAGCATCCTAATCAGGCCCTCGCTGGCATTTGCATGACAGAAAACAGAAAGCAAAAACAAAGCTGGTCGCTGCTGATCAAATGTTGCCTATTGGCATCTGCGACCAAAGGAGGCACAAGATGCTCTGCTGTGGAGCAAGGGCTTTTCTTCTCTAGTGTTGCATTCTGGAGACCACTCGCTTCACTGAGGTAAACAGCACAGGATTGGTTAAAACACTGGAGGAAGGAACAATTAGCATCTGGCATGTAGTGTTTTCTAATGGAAAACAACAGAATTTTCCTAAAGGTCAGCCTTGTGGATTAGACATTAAATAGTACTCCATTATTAAGACATGCAGAGTACATAGCAGAGACCTGCAAATGTCTTTGTAGCAAAGCACACCAGTATAGACCACCAACAGCATCCCTTTGCTGTAGGTAAACAAGCTGGCATCCACCACGGAGGATGTGCTTTGGCTACTTCTGCATCCCTTCCAGGAGGGAGGTGAGGACAAATGCCCGTGCTGAGGAAGGCAGGATCCTCCCCCAGCTCCTCATCCCCATCTCATGTAGACATGGCAAGTTCATTTTCAGGATGGGAGGGGGTAATATATAATCACCAGGGCTCTTCTTTTTGCCCTGAATATGAGTTTATGGGTAAATTGGTACAACAGAGGCATTTTCATGGCACAGAACAAGGACATTTCTCCTTCTCAAGCATCTGGCCTATCACACCAAGCCCACTGAGCAGTCACATAGCATGTTTGTAAGTTATCATTTAGGATGAGTTGAAAAGCAAGTTTAGTTTTGGCTTATCATGACAATGCTGTTTTATTTTGGTCTCATGCCTTACAAACAGCAGACAGCAACAGAGGATGGTTTATGGAGAGATCGTATAAATGAACAGAACTCAAAATGAACTGCACATCATGAGCAGTTTCTGGCTTGGACGAGGTCTTCCATAAAGTAGGAACTTATGGGAGAATTTTACCTGACTGTTTTGGGGAGTAATCCAATCTCCTCTTTGCCTCTGGATATGGAGAAAAAATAATGAGGAGATTTACTACCTAAAAAACTCAGATTTGCTTTAAAAAAAGTCATTTTCCATTTGCACATTTTTCCCTTAGTTCCCTTGTGGAATTTTTTCTTTTTTATAGTGAAGCACCAAAGCCAAAATCAAAAAATATTTTCAGCTTGGTTGTGGTCTTTTTTTTTTTTCTTATGGTCATAATTTTTGCATTAAAATGGAAAAGACTGACTCAGTTAATAAACATTGTTGGCCTTCATTCTCAGTGACACATTCTGGTAAAATGGATTAATGTTTTTCTAAACATTAGTATTTTAAAAATGCTTTCAGTGTTTGAAAAAACATATTTTAACACAACATTATCATAAATCATATAATATATGTTATTTGACAGAAATGTTTCATTAGGGAAGTGAAATAAGTACCTTAAATTCTGATCTTTCCTGATCATAGGCAACACAAGTTGGATTGCTGTTTGACTGCTAAGTCTACAATAGTGCAAAAAAGTGAATTTATTAGACGAGGATTTTGTGAATGGATCAATTGGAGTCTATATGTCAAGGAAGAGAATCCACAAATATTGCAGAATAAGCAAATTGCACAAAAGCTTCACGCTGCAATCAGGACAAACATTTATTCAGGTTGAAATAGAAGTATAATGAGCCATTGCTTTTCTAAGTGTGCAAAGTAACAACTCAGCCTGGTGCTTTTCTCCCTTGCATAAACACCAAAAACAAGGATGGCAGCAAATACCACCAGAATTCCCCTAAAAGACATATGAGCAACCATCATAAAAGGGAAACAAGGAAGGCTCCAACCTGAGAAATGACACAAGCCTCCACAGAACATTTCCTTGAGGTTTTCCAGAGAATTCTACAAGGATTTGCCAATTAAGCAGAATTAGCTACCATCCTCAGCTTCCATACTGCTTTCCAAAGGGCCCTGTCTGCTGTTCATCACTGCACCAGGAGAGGCTTTGCCAGCGTGACGTCTCAGTTTTTCTGTGCATCCACAGGACTGTGCAGCCAGAGCACTTTTTGTACCTGTTCCTTCTGCACAGGTTAATTTTCTCCCTTATGGAAATGGAAAACCTTATGGCACCCTCAAGGTTTTTCTTCCTTTTAGGTAAATTTCTTTCTGAACAGAACACTGTAGTTTAATATATTTATGAATAATAATTGCATGTGCAATGTTGGCACAGAAGTGGGGTGAGTAAAGCAAAACCTGCAAGTTATTTTAGCATCTAGTCACAAAGAAAATATTCCAGTTGGCTTTACCTACTGACAGAAAGTCTGGAAAATAATAATAAAGGTTGGTTGGTTGTCTTATTGCATATGGGTAAGAGCAATTCCCAACTCCCACGTGCAATCATCTCGCACCTATGTAGCAGGTACAGCATGAGCTAAGCACAGGGGATGGACAACATCACTCAGCTCTCCAGCAGGCACAGGGATGCAGGGAATGAGGGTAATTTACTGCTGGAAGAGGTCACCTACAGTTTACTATTCTCTGGAGCAGGAGGTGAGCGAAATAAAGAACTTCCTAGAAGTCTCTCTGACATGAATCAGTGCACACTGCTTACTACTTAGGGATGGATGGCTGTGCAAGCAGTTGAGACCTAAAAGAAGAGGATTCCACTAACAGAAGTGCACGTTTGCTCCTTTATAAAATAAGTAGCTCAGTGAGCTACTCAGTGGCTTTTCCAGCAGTGATACCTTAGCAGGATCTTTATCCTTTTAAGGGGCACTAGTGCTTTTCATAAAAGAGAGGTGACATTATTAGAACACAATAATAGAGAACACTTAGGAATATAGGTCCCTTTCATCACCTAAGTAGTCCCTCGGAAGTCAACAAAGCTTTGTGTGCTTCACTCTTTGCAATTCTGGGAACTTGGTGCTATCTCTTTTTCTTTTAAATCATTGAGGTTTATATGAATTATGTTCACTCTATCTAAAGATTTTTTTTTATTTACATTGACACTTACGATATACAATTACAATATAAATTTTATGAATGCCAGAGAGTAAAGTTCCTTTTGCAAATATAGCAACATTCATCATGAACTAACATCTCTGCAAACTGCTTCTGTTTCTCTCATATTCACATTTATTGTATCTGGGATTAGTCCTGCAAACAATTACTTACCTCACTAACTTTATCCATGGAAGGGTTCTCACGGCAGTCTGAGGGCCCATCCTTACAAAAACGTGTATGTGTGAGCACTCTCCTTATAGAAAAGAGCTTTCTAAGTAATAATTTCCACTTGAGGGACTTTCACATGACATTTAAAACTAAGAATAAACTCTTTCATTAAAATGTGTCACTTAATCTTTCATTGGGAAGATACTTGAGGAAATAAAGGGATAAATAAAATAAGAATTAATTGACAGAATGTGCAGGTAGCTAAATTAAATTTTAAATACAGAAAGATTTAGGAATGAAATTCAGGCTAATAGCTCACTGCAATGCCTACAGCTGGAGCATTCATTTTTGTTAGCCCACACACAGACACACTCAGCAGATTTGATTTAACACGAATGTATGTGGTCATGTCTGAAAATACATCAGCCTTTATAAAATAGTAAAGAAACATTTTTCATGCACTAGTATGGCAGGTTACCTAGAAAAACCTTACAGGGCTGCAAAATACTTCACTTAGATTAAGAACACTTAGCGAGGCAAAGTACATGAGTATGCACAGGCAGCTGAGGATGAGACTCATCCCTCCCTATGGGAAGGGCAAATGAGGTTTGTGCCACAGTTTTAGGGTAATAATTGTACATGGTGTGGGTCAGCACAGGATTTGGTCCATGCCATGCTTCTAACAGGAGGGGTTTTGGACAACTGTATTTTTATAAATCACAGCCTTGAAATGAGAGAGGCCAAAGACTTGAGGGCAGGAAAAAACATTGTCACAGTACATACACTGATCATAATATTAAACAACGTATGTAGAACTACATTTGCAATAAATGGTTCAGTTATGCTTCAAAATAAACACGTGGGTCATCATCTTGAATTCACTTTTAAACAAATTTTGTAGCAAAGCTGGACTGGGCAGTTTGAAGATGGATAACTCCCCAGGGAGCACGCAGGACCGGTGTCTTCTCTCTGTCCTCACACAGTAGAAGAGCATAACACGTGAAGACAATGCTCCTGCAAGGCAGCCTGTGATTCAACAGCACAGCCTTAGGCTACCTAAAGGAAGGGTGGCCTCAGCTCTCCTGATAAAGAGAGTTTTCTTTGGTCCTCTCGTACCCAAAAGAGCAGCCACATGCATCTAAGGCACTGCTCCAGAAAAAAAAGTGCCTCCCAATTAGGCTTCAAAGTCCAGAGATTTGCACCACTCAACTGAGTGCCTTATTGTGTCCAGCTGAAGTAAAGCCTGAGGTTGTGGGAGAAAATCCAATGGGAGGAAAAGAAGAGGGGATGGGAGACAACATGAAGGAAATAGCATCATAGAATCATTTAGATTGGAAAAGATCTCTAGGATCATCAAGTTCAACCTTCATCCCAACATCTCCCTGACCCCTAGACCGTGTCCTGCAGCATCACATCTACTCATCTCTTGAACACCTCCAGATTCCACCACTTCCCTGGGCAGCCTGTTCAAAATGAGAGGCAAAGAAAGAGGGGAACAGCTGAAGGCAAAGTGTATACAAGACTGGCAAAAAAAAGGTAATGGAGAGCAAGACTAAAACCACAAAGTCATGGGAAATAATAAATTACATCTGTAAAAATTAATAGAGCTTAATAAAAAGCAGAATGATAGACATGGAGCTGCGGGGATGGATGTGACTGTGGCACAGCTCAGTGTTTAGCACTAGTTTTTTTGTAATAATAATGAATGATAAAACTGAAATTGCTGCTGGAAAACAGAAGGTCTAGAGATAGACCACCTTGTTATTGAGATTTCTGTATCAGTGTCAAATTTGAAGGGCAGTGATATTGTAAAGATATTGTGGCCTCCAGTATTTTATGTCCCTCTCTGTAAATTTCTAAACCAACCTGACAGAGCTGACTTTTATTCTTAGCTCATAGACAGTGATTGTTTTGCCTGAGGAATACACTAAAAAAGCAGGTATTTCCAAAATATCCCCCACAGGCAGAACCACTGAATTTCTTCAAGGGTCTGACAAACCTCACTGCTTTAGACATCAATTAATGCAATCTCTGGTCTGTAAAACACAGCTGGTGGTTTTGGAGTTTGCCACCTCATCTTGCTTTGCATTGGTTTGAGTGGAGATCATCAGGCATGGATAGAATCATAGAATCATTTAGGTTGGAAAAGACCTCTAGGATCATCAAGTCCAACCTTCATCCCAACATCTCCCTTACCACTAGACCACGTCTGGAAGCACCACATCTGTTCATTTTTTTAACATCTCTAGGGATGGTGACTTGATAGACACAAGTCAAACTCATTCAGTGCCTGTTTCCCCTCCTTCATCCAATGCTTCACCTGCCCTGGTGACCAGACATCATCTGGATAGTATGAGCAGTATTCTGTTCAGAGCCTGCCCAGGACATCCTACCAACCATCACCTGGTGTTCACTAACTCTATGACCACGTGTGTGGTGATCCCATCTGACCCCACAGCACAACCATGTGTCTTAGTTGTTGCTTACACAAGAATCTTTAATGTAACAGACAAACATTAACAAATCAGACTTTTCAACAGTCTTGCAAGGCAATAAATGTCTACATTTATTTCAGTGGGCATGAATCTAATCAGGTAGAATTTGGCCTCATGGAGCAGAACTTCTTCACAAAGAAGTCTGTGGCAGGGCTCAGAACAAAAACTCAAGTCCTATGTCTTTGTTGAATGGTTTTCCTTATTCCTATTTGAAGGTGAAAAGAAAATTTACATGGGAGAAAATAATTTGTTACAATAAATATTCTATATTTCAGAAAACCCTTTCTCTACACTTACAGCAAAATATTGCTCAAAAACCCATCAAAAAACAGGGCAAGAAAATTCTGCTCATTTTCTTTCCCATTCAGCAGAGTGGTTAAACCTGTGTGTATCTTCAACTTTGAGAACACACTTTAACTCTATCCTGCTCATGAGTTCATGTCAGATTAGCTGCAAAATACTCAGTATCCAGTGATTTTGTTAGGATTTTTAATATTCCTTTCAGTGTCTAATTCTGCAATTTTCACTCACCTTATGTGTGTGTCATTGACATTAAATAAGTAGTGCTGGTGGAGACTACTCACAGGAGTACCACTGAAGTAAGTGAAAAATGGCATATTCAAAACCTTATTATATTATTCTAATGTTTTATCTTAGTGACTTTTATTCTTCTTTATTTATTATCTTTCCTAGTAAAGAAGGAGAAATGAAAACACAAACTTTATAAATTGTTGCTGGGGGTATTTTTGCTTAAGCTTTGTAAGAGTGAGTGTGTTGCTTTATATTATGCTTGATATTTTCCTATATATTCTTCACTTTTTATAGTAGAACTGTAGCAATATATGAAAAACATAAAATTTTACTTATAGATACAAAAAATTTTGAGAATACTGCATATATTTATATGCATATTTATTTATAATATAGTAACTGTATATGTAGAAATAGATATGTAAATATGTATATACATTCATATATGCACTTGGATACTGCATATGTCCATATGTATGAATACTGCATGTATTTATATGTATATTTATATATAATATAGTAAATGTATATGTAGAAATAGGTATGTATATACGTATATACATTTATATGTGCATGTTGATACTGCATATGTCCATATGTATGAATACTGCATATACTTATATGCATATTTATATATAATATAGTAAGTGTATATAGAGAAATAGGTATGTATATACATTTATATATGTACGACTATATAATATGTGTGTATGTATATATATATATGTTATATAGATAGATATGTAATATATATAATAAATATATGTATATATGTTATATATATATAGATATGTAATATATATATGTAATGTGTGTATGTATATATGTAGCTGTACTTTAAAAAAAAAACTGATTTTTTTAAACACTTTAGGACAGATATTTTTGACTTCAGGTAAAATAGAGCTAGCAGGGAGACATTATTACAATATTTATTTTGAAAATATTTCAATAATCTCAAAGGACTTTGCATATGCAATATCTAACTTTTCTCAAAAGCTACTTAAAGCATAAAATATATGATAATTTGGACTAATTTGGAATTTGAAGGCTACAGTAGTTCTGAGTGGCCAAAAAGGGTTTATCTTAATATTCTCTGTATAGATTTGGCACCAACAATCACATATCTAAACACATTACATATAAGGTGGTAGCACTATATACAGACATCACACAGGGCATTGAATTTCTGTATGATGCTGACGTATGTTGTGACCTCGTGACATACCTGTAACAGTTAGCATCTGCCCAATGGTGCTTTCAGGTGTTATTTTCATCCATCTTATAATTGTATATATAACCAGAAACTCTTCAAGGGACAAATAATCACCTATGAAATAGTGCAGCTCTAATTTGCATAGCTCCCATCTCTATATGATCGCATTAGATATAGTTCTAACAATATATTTAACTGTTCCATAATAGATAACAAATTTAGATTCTATTATTACAAAGCTCACTTATTTGTGTAAAGAAAAATATAATCTTGTAGTTGCAAACTGCAGTAATACCGACCTTATGCTATTGTACATCAGTGCTGCCTTTTAGTGACATCATTTAACTCTTTTGCCCTTCCTTGAAAATAATGAGGGGCTGCTGCTTATTTTAACAGCAACAACAAAATCATGTATTTTTGATATTGAATGAGCAGCTTCACAAAAGTAGCACAAAATCACAATGGGCTTCAGACTAGTAAACACAGTATCAAATAATATCATGAGAGTTATTACTAAAAGCAGGCGCTTTTTTTTGCCTGTTGTCTCTCTGAATCTGCAGAAGCATTTCTCAAATGAAGACATTTCATTTCAATAGGTCCTAAATCATAGAAGCCTGACAAAACAAGGGGCCATTATGTGTTGAAAAGGTATCACTAACCCTCATAATGGAAAGGTACTTTTTAATTTTTGCGAAACAAAATAAAAATTGTGCTTGATAATGATAATTTCCTAAAAATTGGAAAGATGAAATAAGACATACATCCACTGAGATCTCAGTGGGAGGAGAACTTGTGAAATAAGTCTTGATTTTGCAATTCAACTGCATCATAAGCACTTCTTCTTGCCACCTAGGCAGGAGTGAGTCAGTATATGGATATAAATATACTGAAATCAAAGTTTTGGTAAATATAAAAAAAGTATTTTAACCTATTAGGGGCCTGTTGTTACATGCCAGCATTCATAAAACTATGTGGGTTTGTATATTTGGAATATTTATACATTTTATTCCTATAGCAGAGCACACTCAGAAAGAGAATGAGCTTTGCACACAATTCTCAAGTCATCCTTGCACAAAACTTGGCTGTCCAAAGCAGAAAATATAAAGGGTTTGGATTTTTTTCAAAACTAATGTTTTAAAATCAGATTTTTCAAAATTAATGTTTAAAAATCAGATAATTCTCTACACGAAATACTCTGTACACCCTTCTATGTCACTTTTTTCTAGTAATAGGCTACCTCTACTAAAGGTGCACCTAAGGTGTCAGATATAGGGATTTACTATGGATCTTTCTTGCACAGGTTCTGTGCACGCCTTGCCGCTCACAAAGCAGATCACTCAATTAAGGTTCTCTTGTTCTCTTTAGAGTAGTAACATTTAAAATACAGTCTAGCAATATCCCGTGGTTGACAGATAGCTAAAAGCAGCATAAACAAAGAGAAGCTTCGTGCTGGGTCTACACGGAGCAGACCCTTCTGCAGAAAATTGGCTGTTTGCAACAACAGAAATAATTGCAGCATCATGCCTGTCAAACTTCCCAGCCACTTTCAGGTAAATATGTGCACGTGTCTGCACAAGAAACACCTGAGAACTCTCTCCAGTGCCCAAAGTTCTTTTTGCCTATACTCAGCTATGAAAACATAAAATCACTGAAAGTAAAATAGAAATATTTCCACGTACACACATATCTACTTATATCTTCATAAGAGTATGCACATACCTTATGAGGGTAAACATTTAAATAACCGCAGCCTCAAATTGTCTATCAATATAGATCTAGCCAAGAGTTTTATGTGTATTTTCCCCCCAATTAATTAAGTGATACACATTCAACCGCACAAACTCACACAGCTTTAAATGTATCTTGATATTAAAGTAAGCCTAATGGAGGGTCAAATCCTGAGTCCTTGCTGAGGATATAATTCTACAAGCTACTTTATGCAGATTTCCATAGTTTAATGCTAACCTTCCCCTGCAGACAGTGTAGTTTGCGGGCTTGCAGATCAGGGCTTTAATTCTTCAAACTACAAACACAAAATTCCCACTGACTGCTCCAGAAATGGGCTATGCAAGAAGTTTTGGGGTTGAGATGCTGGTTAAGGCCACCTTGCTTTGAACGGAGAAGGATTAAGCAGGACTGTGGGATCAGCTTGTGAACTGATGCCTTTGGTCCCACAAGAAGCACTGCTGAAATCAGTGGAAGTGATCACGAAGGAGAGCATCGCTTGGGGAGAAGGTCTTAGGAGGGACTCAGGGCCATCACATGCTGTCATTGGTCCTGAAGAGTAGATGAATTTAACACCCATAGAATCATTTGGGTTGGAAAAGACCTCTAGGATCATCAACACGCAAAGGCCCATGTGATTATTCAGCCAAAAGCATGCAATCATATCAGTAGAGCATGCAAGAGAACACTTTAGATGAGACCAGTGCAGTATTGTTAATATCAACGTTTTCAAACAACACATTTCTGGGCTGTGACAGAGGCCGTTGACAAAGCTGTTGCAAATGCAACTTTTGACAACCACAATTTGTTGGGATGTATCTATGTGGTCATGGCAAGATGCCTAAAAAACCCACAGAACACACTACCTTGCATCCTTAAAAAAAACCCAAACAAATGAAACTCACTGCGCAGCGGGCCCTCCATGGTGGGATCTCGTTGGGGGCAAACGAATGCACGTGTTAACGAGGCCTAATCTCCCCTTTTGTGTTTGTTTCTTCATTAGGCTCTAACAGCGCTTCTGCCCCAGGGCTGAAGGTTTGATGAGAAGATGGTATGACAGGCTTGGCTTCTCCCCATGCAGCTGGCACCGCCGGTGCCAAAAGCCAGAGCCTGCTGCAGCGGGATCAGGAGAGGCTCCTCCGGAGCATGGTCTGACTGTCAGTTTCCCACCCGCCTCCCAGAGCCCAGCTCCCTCCCCAAAGCTGCTTAATGAGAGGTGGAGGACAATGCCAGTATTGTTGTTTCCACTCGGGATCTGGTGGAAAGAACAATTGCTGTTTACTCAAGCATCCGCGCTGCCCAAACCCTGCCGATAATTACTTCTAGAGCCTCTGATTAACTCCGCTCTCTGCTTTCAGCATAAAAAGCTCTTGAAAGGCAGGACAGCCTTTCTGCCTCTCCTGGTCTTTTAACTGTTGGATATTGCCCGGGCCTCATCTTGGGTGCAGAAATGAGGATGCTCCTGAATCAGCGCTGGGCTCACCTGTGCCAGGTGAGCAGATCAGGGACCCACACCACAGAGCAGCGCTCAAAATGCAACATTTCTCCCCTAAAAAGAGGCAATTTTGAAACAGCACTCCTCCGATTTCCCATTCCCAGATTTCTCTACAACTGCCAGTAATAAAAAAAGACCCTTCTAATTAGCACGGGTGTCTCTCAGCAATTTATCTCACTAAATTTTTGCAGCTCAGCATGCAACCCCAAGCTGCTAGAAAATCGTAACCACGACGGGAGCAGCACAAGGGACTTTGTTTTGTGTCTGTAAACCAAGCAAAATGGAACTGTTGCTGAGTCTGTTTCTGGGATGCTGGTAATAATTTCAGTCTGTCAAACCATTCGGTGTCTCCTCACCCACCTCCCCTCACACAGCCCCCCATGCAGCCTGCTCCTAATGTTATGCAAAACACCATCATGAATATGCGTAATTATGGAGATTCATGGTAATTTCTCAGGGTTATCCGATGTGACGTTTATAGGACAGCAGCATACATCAATTTAAACAAGAGTGACAAATATCTCATCCTTTTTATTTCTATGGTATTTTAAATATTTCCTTGGTCTCTCCTGGGAGCAGTGTGAACTGGTAGGAATTTGAACAAAATGTTTTAAAAATCAATCCTTTAGTAGCGTACTATTTTCTAAAGCTTTGTAGTTTTAATGTACCTGTGGTATGTGTGCACGCATATTGCCTTAATGTCAATTATTTATGTGAAATGAACAAAAGTCTTTCTGTAGATATTTTGCATGTTATTATTCCACTACCTGCAGATAACAATGGAGAGTAAAATGCCTCATGGACTGGGCTGATTTCTGAAAATGGGTTTGATCTGTCTAATTACTTCAGTAATCTCATTACCCACCTGATAGAGTGATTTAGCAAGCTAAGCTTTTCATTCTTATTTTAGGACTTTTAAAACAATGATATTAAATTATTTTCTGTTAACTATGATGAACTTCTGTTAGGTTCCAGATCTGTTGTACTTCCTCAGCGTTTGGATATGCTGTTTATTAGAGAAATTAATTGGTATCTAGCCTAGAAATGCACTGTTTGTAATGATTATTAAGGATGAGCATTTTTGTTCTTGATATTTTGAGTGGTTAGCACATCCAGTAGACCTTCAAATTAATGAAATTATTTCATTTAGGATCAGCGAAGTTACTTTTAGGTGAAGGTGTGATGCACTGAAAGGCCTCAAAATATCAGTGGTTATCAACCACACATTAGAATACAACAGTAAGACTGGGAAGTCTACCTTTTATCAAAAAAAAACCAGTAAAATTGCCTGCTATGCTGAAAATTACAGTATTACTGGATATTGTTGCAGAGCTAATTTATTTGCATGAAAAATCTGTGCTATTTACACTACCACATGCCTCCAAATGTTCACAAAACAAAACATGCAGCATCATTACTGTGTGAATCTTTCAGTCTTAACAGAAACTATTCTATGGTTATATTCCTATAAAGAAAAAATGTGGCAGGCCACATTAAAGAGAAAGCACAATGTTTTCATTTTAATTGTATCTGTTCTTAGTAGCACTTATTTGCTCTTCATAAAATTTAAGAATACATTTCATTATCTCTTTTAAATACATAAACACACCACCACATTTGCACTTAGGAAAACACGTGTATTTTTTTTCTGTTTTATTTGTCAATTTTTTCAAGCTATTTTGCATGGCATTTATAATGGATGTAAACTCAATCCTGTCCTCCTTGTGTAACGATGTAGTGGAAGAGGAGCTCACTGAATGTCCTGTCTTTCATTATCGTGCAAGATCTGAGCTTTAATTGGGGAAATTAGCCAGAAGGTAACGAAACAATGTGGGAAACCTTCACTTTGCATAACACAGAGGTGCCTAATCTAGCGTTTTATGGGGTTTTTTGTAGCTGTGTGTACATACAGCACAAACCTGGCTGTAACACACTGTATATATAACTTAGAGCTGTATTACTGCATATGAGAGGAGGAAAAAATGCTGCGCCCAGGTACCCAGGTGCATGGCTGTGCACACGTGTCTGGACGTGTGAGTGGGTGCATCTGCATCCATGCACAGAACAACATGGTCCCCAAGCATTACATTTTTTAAATGGCTAAAATGTAGTTTCTCAGAGCATCCATAAAGATCAAATGGGTGATTTAACATACTGCATTTTTATTTTTTTTCAGAAAACATGGACAGGCACTAATGTAAGTGTAGGAATTTTCTCTGTTTGCTTTGAGCATATATTTTGTATTTGTCAGCCAGAGGAGGGACCAAGGTTTACCCCAACCAGCCCCATGTTCACAAAGGGTCTATGCATGGAGAGCCCCACACAGCCATGGAGAGATGTCCCCCTAAAGATGCTCAGTGTCTTACAGACATGGGGCCAAAATAAACATCAGGGCATGGCTTCTGTCTAATGTAAATCACCACAAGTTCACTGATTAAAATACTGTAGGAAAATATGAGGACTGTGTTCCTATATGCTCTCAGTGCATATTTTTAATGTTAGCATATCCTAACTCTTGTAGGATCAGCCATGAGACTCATCTTGCATCTGTCCTCTGTTCTCAATACTCAAATTGAGCTAAATTTCAGCAGATTGGAGATTTGGGAGCCACCTTTAAGTGGATATCCTTGCTAAGGCCCTGAACCTGAAAGACACTAAGCAGCTCACAGAAGGTGCCAACATCCTGCATCACAGCTACTGGTGGAGCTGCCTAGGGAGCAGCACCTTGAGTAAATTGTAATGTGTTCCTTTAAATTAGAGACAAGTCAAAGCATTGTACTGCCTCTCATTAAAAGTGAAGGCCTGGTTTATTTAAAATTTTATTAAAAGATTGGGTTATGGGTCTTTATCACTACCAGCTATTAAGACGGGAGTGCTAAGCATCACCAAAATATTTTATGAAGCTATTAGGTGATGAAAATGAGCTGCTGCTATGTTATAAATTAAGTACATACATGCTCACATCTTACAGTCGCTTGCATTTTCCATACTGCTTGAAAAACACTAATTGATGCATACAGCAGGTAGAAAATGGCATCTCCCTACATAAAGCTAGAAAGGTGTGAAATCTCTTTTACACAGCTTTTCAAGGATTGTTTTAATTTGCCTTTAAAACCATGATCTATAATTTTATTATAGGAAGTAAACTTCTGGATTTAAATGGATGCATTTTCCAAATGCCAAGCAGTGGCTGTGATAGATATTTTCTTTTGAATTGCTAAGTAGTAAAATACAATAATTTGGTAGCAAGCATCTGTCTGGTGACCCCTTGAGATAAATTTGTAAGAAATACAGAAAATATTTATTTACTGTTGCTGCTAAGCCAGCCTTTATTTATCTTAGGATATTTTTTTTCCATCTATGAGTAGAAAACAAACTTTCCTTCAAGAGGTCTGTGAGCCAAATAATAAATGTGAGGTCTGAATCCCGTATGGAAATCAGCTGGGCTTAATCCTGGATATTCTTCAGGATGCAGATGAGGACAGGAGGTTTCCCCTGTCCTGCTGTCATAGGGGCAGCCAATTTACAGGCATTGGTGCACACTGTACATGCTGCACCTCCCCCTCGCCCCAAGACCTGGTCTCAGCTGCCTGCCTTTCACGGAAAACCACAGACCAAGGAAACATATCAGCAATAGTGACCTGCAAATTAACTTGACATTTGATGTGGAGGGAAAAAAACAACCCAAAACAACCAAAAACCTAAAAAAACCCACCCCAAAAACCCCAAACCCTAAAAGCTTACAGAAGACATTGAGAACAAAAGCCACTCAAGACCTGCAGTACATAGTGTGGATTTAAGAGATCTGGAAGGTGGTTATTCTCTTGCAAGCAACACACTCAGTCCTCCTTGTCTTTGTTAAGACAACTCAGTCACTCTTTGTTAAAGCCACAGCACCCATCAAATAAATAAATAAAAATACCCTATACTTCCACAGAGCAGCCACCACAGAGTCAAATAATATCAAGGGAGTGCATTGCTAGCTATGGGCTTGGCTTCATCCTACATCCCTAAAACTGCAATTTTTAAAAATACGTTGTTGTTAGAAGATAAATTGGAACTATTAATATTAATTTTCTACTAATAAGGTGTGCTACATAACGAAGATATAAATAATTTAATGCTATATTTTACAACTGACAAGCAGCCTGTTAAACATATGAGGCATGCATACACTGCTGTATCTTGAAAATATCATTAAACATTTCATTTTCCCCTCTACTTGTAGCTACAAATCTTTTCTCTTCTCTCTCTTTTTTTCTTTTTTTTTTTTTTTTTCTTTTTTTTCTTTTCCCCTGTCAAAAAGTGTTTGAATCAAAGACAAACTATTGATGGAATATTAACTGCTTCTCTGACTGCTTGCAATATCGATGGCAATGGGATATGGAGAGATGGAGCATATTTAAGCTATTAGACATGCAGGAATGTTATTATGCTTTATTGTGTCTGCCTGTCCCCACCTCCCTCCCTCTCCCCCCCCTTCTCCCTCCCGTCTGTGACACATACACATACATACATACAACACACACATGCATCTCCCCCCTCTGCAGAGCTGGCAATACTGCATCTCACAAATCTCTGGCCTTATGGTTTACAAGCAACGCAGTGCACTGGTAAAACATATAATCTTAGCAACCCTGCTCCTTGATATTCATGGATTTATTTAAAAGTCCCTGCGTTCTACTTTTTTTCTCCCTGTTCTATGGTTTATATCACTGGCGAGCCTATACTCTTGTGGGAATTTCAAATAAGAATCGAGATATAACTGGAGAATATTCTGTAATGCAGTCTGCATTTCCATAATTTAGCTCTTTGGTTTGTTTGTCTTGTGTTGATTTTTTTAAAGAGAAAATTTTAAGAGGTTTATGGACTTATATGAAGAGTATTTTGATTGGCTTTTTTTAGTACTTCAACTACTTAAGGTTCTGTTTGTGTAAAATGGCTGTAATAAAATGAATTTATGTACACATACATGCTTCTGTATATGTAAATGCATTTGGAGTGAAAACATTCATAAATCCTTGTCAATTGTGCTGATTAAGCCCCACACTCTGACACTGGCAGTGTGAAGATTTTTGGCAGAAGAGTTAAACTGCTGAAGAAACTGTTATTCATTTCAGTTTTTCTTTTGGTAGCAAGTAAAAAAAGGATTTAACTAGTTCAAAGGAAGTCATTCATACTTAGCTAGTTTTCACTTCTTAAGAAAGCCTTTCATTAGCACATTTTACAATTGCCAAATGGACATTTCCATCCTGTGAACAGAAGGGTATAGTGCATTTGATCAATGATTTACTTCCTAAATATTTGCAGACAAGTCCTTGATTCTGCAAGCTCTTGCACATGAGTAACTACACTTAACCTGAGCAAACCTCTTAATATCAATGGGTTACTCATACAAGTAGTTTCTTGTAAGTAAATTTGCTGAACCAGGCTCTAAAATTAAAAAATAATTTTAGTAACATTCTGTTTAATATTTTAATGTATTTTCCCCCTCTTTTTTTCTTCGAGGTCCATTTCTGAACAAACAATTGACAATTAATACTTTTCCAAAAGCTGATATAAATTACTTTTACTGGGCTAGAGCAATAAAAAATAACAGAATATGTACTTATCGTGTGAGCGCCTACATTTCCCCCCCCTTTTTTATTTGAAGCAACAAGATATTCCTCATAAATTCACCATAGGTAAAATACTATTGCTCTTAATGTGGGCATGCACTCCACATTATTAAATGAGAACAATATCTTTCAAAAAGCTAGTTAATTTGCAGTCAGATGAAAACCAATTCACATTAACATTATTCTATCTGGGTCTTGAGGTTTTGTTTTCTTCTGCAAGTAACTGTGGTGTTTTTGCAAGACGTTGGCTCAGTAGTAAAGCAATTTGGAGTGGAGGATATTTTTAGACTACGTTCATTTAAAGGAGGGGGAGGGAAAGGCCGTGCAGTAAGATATACATGTATTTGTAATTCATATTGTTGCTGTGTTTCTATTGTACTCTGAGCTCCCATCATGGCTGAGATGGGGAGCTGGCATCCAGACAGTGCAGCAGGGCAAGGAAAAAAGAAACCTCACCGAAAATACAAGCAGCAGGGTCTCTCCCTCTCCCCCATTATCCCTGCTGATTATTACCATGCTCCTTCTATTTTAAAAAACAAAACTAAATAGCTGTAGGCCAGGAAGGTATATCTGGACAGTCTGTTAAATAACGTTATTAATCCTTCTGGTCCAAATGAGAGATCCTTTCATTCTGGTCTTTCAAGAGGCTCAGTCTACACGTTCAAAAAGACGACAGAAAAATGGACTGGAATGTGCAAGCATTAAACATTTAAATTCTCTACTCCTTGGTCATTATACTGATGGGCATATTTTACATCTTCCCCTCCCCCACCATACTTTTGCTGATTCCACTTCATTTGCATGACCTTATTATGCATATAGCCTTTGTTCTTCTGATATAGAGTACAGCACTGTGACAAAGCAAAACCTCTACACAGAGATAACCTTTTCCCTTCTTCAAAATTGCCCCAGCCATCCAGCATTAGCATTTAATTTATCAATATAATTCAGCTTTAAATCAGATGTATGTTCTTGCTTATGAAATACTAACAGATTTACCATTTTTTAAGAAAATGAAAAGACGACGTCTAAGCTGCCACCAAAAATCTTTTGCATTAATAATACCTTCAGGTTTTCTGTTGATAACAGTTTAAGCAAGTGCACTAACAATAGGTAACAATTAAAAAGTATCTAATTATTTATGACAAGTGAAATGTCTGCTGTATGACTATATGGATCTTAAAAATATGATATTATAAAATACTGAATTTGACAGATAAGGCTGAACATGGACAACCAGCCCTTGATTCCAAGTGTTCCTGCTTGCCTCACATCTTAAAACAAAGAGACTGGATGCCCTTAAGTGTCTTATTAATTTCTGCTTGTTCTTACACTGTGTCAAGTGTATTTTGGTGTTATGGAAATTTGAGGCTGATTCATCCAGCTTTATCCACTGATTTCAACGGATCTGCCAACCAGAAGGAAGGTTGCAGAATCAGGTCCTTGGTTTCTGTTCAAAAATAGGTGATAGAGGGAAGGGTAAAATCCCACCTGCTGCAACAGGAACACAACTGGGCCCACCTTGAGAGATGCATGAATTTATTTAAAAAAAAAAAAAAAAAAAGTCTTTGCCTTCAGTAGAGTTTAAGATTTAAAAGTAAGGAATAATTTGACTGCTTCAGCTTTATCTTGGATGATACCAAGAACCTTCCCTTTTGTGAGATTTCTACATGGGATATTAACCATTCCTTTAATTTCTAAGACCCTGTGGAAATAATGGAATTAATCAAATACAACATCATTAAACTTTTTTCTAAACAGGAATGATTCCAGTAGTGATAAATTGTTACAAAACCACCATCATCACCTTCCTGCTAGAAACCCAAAGACAAAAACCTATTTTCTTTCTCAAAGGGGGATGTTCTGAAAGGACACCATGCTGTCCTCATCACCTTGTTTCAGAGCATCTCCCGGCCAGAAGAATTGGTTGCACCTCATCAAGATGATGCAGCATAAATAAGATAGCTCCATAATTCAAAGGAGAAAACATCCTTAGCATTACTTGTGAGAATTTGCCTGTGCCTTCCTTGGAGCTGCCACAATTGCCTGATTCAGTCAGCTATATTCAGTGTATGCTTTTAAATAAAATAATGACCTGCATGGTGCTTTTAAATGTTAGTTTCACTTTGGTCAAAATATTTATTGCACTAATTACTCAGATCACAATAGTTTTGCAGAGGTTATAAATGATATTTAGAAAACCTAGGCGTAGATATTTTGTCTTGGCACGTGTACTATTACACTGGCTTTTTGCCTTACTCTGTGTGTGGTTGGTGGAGCAGCTGTCCACAGAGGACATCACACTGAACAGGCAGCCAACTGACCATCCTTCTCTGCAAAAGACAGGACCTTCTTCTTGTTGCCTGTCTCATATGAACCCTCACCAAGTAGCGACCCCCAACTTGACCTGCTTCACTCTGGTGTCTCCCTGGGAAGTCTAGGCATGTATGTCATCCTACCATAAAAACAGATTTATCCTGAGATGCCCAAGAATGTCTTCTAGATCTCACATTTTTCCAATGTAGGAGAGATAAGATCAAACTCATGTGTTATGGTCAGAGCTTGCAGGAGTGGGTTTCCAAGAGAATAAACTCAGCAGATAGGCGAATATGTAAATAACTGGAGAAGAACCCAGCCTATGATAATTTAAATAGTGTGATACTTGCTCATCTTCATCCAGTAAGGGATACAGAGACCTTATCCTCAACTGACTTCTCACAGAAAACCTTTGCTACAAAAGAAACACAGTAAAGCCATGAGGTTCTTCGGCATTTCTCTTGAGGGCTGAGGTTCCCAGTCCACCACATGAGCTCTCCACCAGTGAACATCCCACTCCTAGACATTGAGAGAGATGTGCTCCAGAGTTTCAAAGGTCAACCCATACTCCATAGCAAAATATCTAACTTATGCAGGCTTTTACAGGGGTGCTGTTTCACACAAATGCACTGTCCAGGATGGCACATCTGTGAGTTTGGGAGGACCAAGCTCAATGTCAACAGGATGCTGTCCCTCTGTAGACACTTATGAAGCTGACAGAATCAGTCAGCTGAGGAAGATTTTTAAAGAAAGTATGACTGTGAGTCATCACACTCTTCCAGGCTGACAATTTTGAAAATAAACCAGAGATAAGGAAAACAGGCCTAAATGTAACCCATTATACACCCATCTCCACCATAAACTCAGGAGATAGGGAAAGTAACTGCTCCTTCCAGTAGACATGCAATTATGAAGATTTTGCTAGAATAATTTCTAAATTAATTATTTCTAAATCAATAACCATATTTGGCTGTGTAAGTAACAGCCAAACAACAGTTTCTTGTCTCTGACTAGGCTAATGCTACATGTGGAATGGGGTTTTTAGCACTCATGGCTATGAATGAACACTCATGAGTGTTGGGAAATATTTGTTTAAAGTTTTCTGTTACAGTGACTTTTTCCTTCAGTAAACTACTTACTTGGAATATTCATCCACAGAAAAGCAGAGCCAATTATAATGAATCACTCAAAATATGAACAAACTCTACAAGTACCTAAAAGGAGGTAGTGGTGAGGCTGGTGTTGGTCTCTTCTCCCAAGTAACTAATGACAGGACAAGAGGTAATGGCCTCAAGTTGCACCAGGGGAGGTTTAGATTGGACATTAGGAAGAAGTTCTTTACTGGAAGAGTGGTCAGGCACTGGACCAGGCTGCCCAGGGAGGTGGTGGAGTCACCATCCCTTGACATCCCTGACATGGTCTATGGGTCAGGGAGATGTTGGACTTGATGATTCTAGAGGTCTTTTCCAACCTAAATGATTCTATGAAACATTTCTTGACAATGATGTGAGGTATTCTGGTGAATACTGGTGAAGCTGGTGAGGGGCCTAGAGCACAAGTCTTGTGAGAAGCAGCTGAGGGAGCTGGGGGTGTTGAGCCTGGAGAAAAGGAAGCTCCGGGGAGACCTTCTCACACTTGATAACTCCCTGGAAGGAGATTGAAGGTGGAATCAGGCTATTCTCCCAAGGAACAAGCAACAAGACAAGAGGAAATGGCCTCAGGTTGCACCAGGGGAGATTTAGGTTGGACATAAGAAAAAATGTCTTCCTGGTAAGGGTTGTGAAGGGCTGTGCCAGGCTGGGCGGGGCAGTGGTGGAGTCCNCTGGCCCAGGCTGCCCAAGACAGTGGTGGAGTCCCCATCACTGGAGCGTTTTAAAAGACATGGAGATGTGGTGCTGATAGACATGGTTTGGTGGTGACCTGGCAGTGCTGGAGTTATGGTTGCACTTGGTGACCTTAAAGGTCTTTCCCAAC
>VYZX01010873.1:326925-352712 GCA_013401335.1 Brachypteracias leptosomus | reverse complement strand
AGGGGGGGAGGGAGGGAGCGCGCGCCCAACGTCCCACCGGCCGCCTCGCGCGCGCACCACCCCAGGGCGGGCAGCTCGTGTCGCCTCCGCCGCGCACACCCCGCGAGGGGCGAACCCCGCCCCGGCTGACGTCTTACCTGCGCGCACGTGCGCCCCGCGCCCCCCGGGGTTTGCGGGTTTTGGGGAGGGGGGGTGTCTCGGTTCCCCGTGCCTGACCCGCCCCCCGCAGGCTCTGTCCCCGCCGCAGTCGGGAACGGCAGTGGCTGCGTGCGGAGCGGAGCCGGGCCGCGCTTCCTCCCTCCCTCCCCGCCGCCGCCGCTGCCTCCTCCTCCTCCTCGCCGGCCGCACAAAGAGCGGCAGCGGAGGCCCTGGCTCGCCTTTAAAGGCAGCGGCTGGAAATTTAAGGTGTCCCGGAGCCATGTCTGCCCGCAGCGCTCTCCGGATCAGCGGCGGCTGCTGCTCCTCACCTGACTGGTCCCGGGAGGTTGGGTTACCGTTAGCGGCTCTCGGGTTTGTCTGGGGTAGGTACCTGGCTCTGGTTATTCCTCGCTCTCCCCTCTTGCTCCCGTGCTCTCCTCTCTCTGCTCTTTAGGGAGGCAAGGGTTAAACTGGAGTTTTTAATATTTATTATGCCGTTCTTTTAAAGCAAGGAACATCTGGGTTGTGAGGGGTTGTCCTCTGCTGGGGAGGGATGCTGGGCGCTTGAGTCGCGTGCCAGGCTGCCAGCAGTCACAAAAAATTTGGCCGTGCAAGGAAGGTCTGTGAAATACATAGATACGTGCAACTTTAGTCAGATCTTCTTTAAAAAGTTAGTGCTCTTGCACTGTGTGTATTTTCCATTAAATAAAATCGTCTTGCTTGTTTCAATGCTTGTTTTCAAAGCAGGGAATGTAATTTGCTCTGTCCTCAAGGCTGCAAAAAAGTTCCTGGCAGGCTGTGGCCTCTGAATCCTTCCCTATGTCAGTAGGCAGGGGGTGCTAAGCATGCTGCAATCACTGGTGAGATGAAGAAAAATGCTTCCCTTGTGGGGCAGGCTGCTTTTTACAAATTTCTGGAATTAATTAGAATGAAGTGTTAAAAAAGAACGACTGGAGGAAAAAAAAACAAACCAAGCAAACATCCCTTTCCTTGGAAAGCTTTTGTCTCCCCTTTCTGTTGACAGGTTGTTTTCCAGACACTATCTTTTTTTTTCTTTTTTGATTGCAAGTGGTTAGTGTCTTGCATTGGAAGACAACGGCTACGAACTGAATTCATTGCTCATCCAAGACACGTTCTGGTAACTAGAGTTTGGATTGCTGCCCAAGCCTGGGCTTTGCAAGATTTGTTTTAAGTAAGTGCCACGCCTCCCAGAGAAGGAGGGAAAGTAGCATGAAGGGGAGTTGGGCTCCGCATCAGAACTTCTCAGGGAGCTTAAAACTTCATTTCCTACAAAATATATTAAATAAATTAGTAGACGTAAAGGTTTATGGAATGGACGTGCTTGTTAAGTGCCGTGTAGGGGAAATCAGTCGCATAGTCTGTAGATTTTACTTCTTTTTTACCTTTTGTGCTCAGAAAATACCAGTCACTTGCATTTGTTTTTTGCTGTTCAGCTTAACCTCATAATGGCATGACCATTAGTATCAGATTTTGTCAGTGATGCTGCTGAGCTCTGCTCTTCTTGTTGTTAGGCAGAATCTTTGCTTTTTAAGAAACCACTGCAGACAGGTTGTTTTAGTAATTCCTGAAAACTTCTAAGAGAAAAATGAACTGTGTTTTATCACAGCCATTCCTGTTCAGTGGCTCAGTGTCTCGGCTGGGCCTCTTATTAGTTTTGGAGTGTGCTGTATGTGAGTCAGAGTGGAAAAACGTTCTAAAATTAGACATGCATTGTTAAGAATTTTATTAAATGAGTTGCATCAGTGTCTTTTTTACGTTACCATTTTAATGGGCAATTCTCTCTATTCTCAGTATTTTTAGTTGCCTAAAAAAGGACTCAAGAAGCAAGAAACTTTTTTCTTTTCCACGTTTTTACATCTACGAGCATGCTAAAAGGTGAACTGGCTTGTTTGTAGGTAAACCAGGCTGCTTAAATACACCCTTTTTGTTCTTCTGTTACCTGTGCTGACAGAACACTGGGATTGCCTTTTCCCCCGAGGAGAACAGGTGTATTACAAAGTTTCAGCTTCTTACATCAGAACTGAAGCAGGGCCAGTATTTGAAAAGCATCTTATATTTGAGATTAATATGTTAATGGCTAAAATTATGACTGAGCTGAGTATAAACAGATGCCTCTGCTGAGCGTGTGGCAGGAGGAGGGCCCAGGTTGCCATTTGGAAATTGGCCTTGGTGCTCTGGGAACTATTATTTCTTTCATTACCTCTGTGTTAGATGGGGTCAGTAAGTGTGTTAGATTTTTTTCTTTTTAATGAAAAGCTTATGCAGCATATCTAGAAGAGAAATGAACTCTCTGCTTCACCTGGCAGAGTTATGGTTTTAAGTGTTGGGAGGTGGGAAGAGGAGTCGTTCCTTTGTAGTCTTAGAGAAATGAGTTGTGTGTGAGATGTGCCCACCTGTGAATGACACCATTGAGTGTTTTCTCCTTCTTTTTAACTTACTCCACATCGAAAACCTGATGTCCTGCAGGTCCTAGGAATTGCTAACGTTCCCAATTTTTTATTTATTTATTTTTTTAAATTAGCCTGATCAGCAGAGGAAGTGGTTCGGTTGCTCTGGGGTGGGCGAGGCCGCAGCGTGCGCGGGAGAACCATGTCTGTCCGGGAGTCCTTTAACCCAGAAAGTTACGAACTGGACAAGAGCTTCCGTCTGACCCGATTCACCGAGCTGAAAGGCACAGGCTGCAAAGTGCCTCAGGATGTCTTACAGAAACTGCTTGAATCTCTACAAGAAAACCATTTTCAGGAAGATGAACAGTTCCTGGGCGCAGTTATGCCCAGGCTGGGTAAGTAGTTGCTCCTTGGTCCGCTTAGTAATGCGATCTCACTTGTGGTTTGTTGAATCAATTTGAAAACTGTATGTTGTGTAATGCATGCACATCATCCAGAAATCTGGAGAATGAATCTCGCGTTGTCATTTGTTGGCTTCTGAGATATAAGAATATTAGTTATTTAGCGTCCTGCAGCACACTCAACTACAAAGCAAGACAGGATTGCTGCTGTGATAGGCACGTGTTTAGCTGGTAGTCTCCTCCTCCATTTCCCCAGTAGATACTTTCCAAACTAAAGTCCTATCAGTTAATTTCTGGACTTTTCTATTAATACATTGCCTTTGGAAGTATGTGCAATGAATTTTATGCAATTGGGTGACTCACAGGTGAAGTTCCCCTCTCCTTCCCCTCCCCTATGTTCCTGGGTCAAAGACAGTGAGCAAAAGAAAACCTTTTCTCTCTTCAGCTGTGTCAGGGAGTGGATTGTTTCAGAGCTGTCATTTTTCCTTTCGTTGCTCCCCACTGTAACTTTTTTGCTCCCCTGTAGAAACTGCCTGGGACAGGCTGTCTTTCCAACACCTCTGTGTTCTTGCCAGCTTCACTTTCTCTTTGATATTTGCACAATGATGCAAGCAATAAGGGAAAGCAACCTGCACGAGCCACCTACATGGGGAGCAGGGCAAACGTAGGTATTTTGATACCAGCTACTGTACCTAATATTGATACAGATAAATTAATGCAGATAATGTGTTTAATGACACTTTTAATTCTGTTTGTCTATTTACTCAGCCCTGCATATTCAATCTCTACTTTGCAGCACAGGACAAATTATTTTCCTCAACTTGAGAATAAATGCTACATTGATATTCCTAAGTTCTTTAATTATCAATTTAGTGTACAATAACCTTATTTAAAATTACTTTAATATTGCTAATTGTCTATTAGCAGGCTAACAGGTTGCAACCCATTATTATGGTAAAGATTTAATTTAGTGAGAGATTAGTAAGGAGCCCATGTTCTTGCTTAAACAATGGCAATCTTTGTCTGGAATATCTAAGCAGCAATTGTGTGTGGAGCTGGATGGCACTATAATTTAATACTCCCTAATGAAGAACGCTTCCAGCATCTTTTATCCCCAAATTGGCATTTATATGGGGTTTTTTTCTAAATTTAAGTTGGTGACAACAACATTTCAATTTAGCAAATTTCTAAAATCAGTAGTAGTTTGTAGATTTAATTACCTAGCTATTGTTCTGGATTTTTTTCTCTCTTATAAACCTGCAGGTTCTAAACAGTAATGAAACTGCTAATAGATTTTTCTTCTCCAGCTATATGAAAAGGTTAAAAAGTAAACTAATGCCAACGATACGTAGGTGTGATATTATGTAGCAGGAAATCTGTTTAGTAATAGAAAGTGGAGAGTTCAGGTCTCTTAAAAATATGCTTTTGTGGCGAGTATCCCTTTAACAAATGTGTCTTTGGATAACTTTGGTTTGACCTGCCTCTGATGTCTTGTGCTTAAAAGGTGTAGACAGGTAGCTTTACAGCCTGTGCCTAAGCATGATGCTTTTGAGATGCAGTGAAGAGGGAAATTGCTGAAAGCAGGCTCGAGCTCACTCCTTTTTAGTTCTGCAGGTGGTGTTACCCAGAGCAATCTTAAATATGGCTGTGACTATATCTATGAGTAAGAAACTGCAAGCTTGATATTAATGCTTAGAGCTGTTGTGGACCTGAAATCATTGTGATCAGTCACCTCTGAACAGATTTGCTTGTTTAGTCAGTCCTTTGTTGGTAGAACAGAAGCGCAGCCTCAGGAGGCCTGTCATGCCCCTTGGCCTGTCTGTCAGGCAGCACTTTTGCTGAAGTTGTGGAAAGCCACATGAGTGAAATCAGTCTTGCAGTGTTATGGCATAAAGAGGTGAACTGAGGGCAAAACAGCTTCTCTACGTGAACCACTTCTCTATAACTGCTTATATGCACTTCCCTGGAGACACTGGACATCATGCAGAGTGGCTTGGTAGCTTCTGCAGAGGATGAGCAACCCTAAATTGCTGCTCATGGGCTTCTGTCAGTACCCCTTCCCTTCTGAGGCAAGATCTCCTACCTCCATAGGTAGGAGAAGCAGAATCCTCTCCACCTATATACCTCAGTAGGACCTCCAATGACAGCAGCTTGCTCTGACCCTGCACAGAACACTGCCAGATAGTGGCTCGTAGCTCTTGCTAGGTAGTGTGTTTCATCCATACATGAGGGAAATTACTGTGGCATCTGCTCCTTGAAAACTGCCTGTTGAAGGCTCTTGCCCTGCAAGGTGTACAGAGTAATCCTGGCCCAGGAAGGAGGTGAGCTACCCCCTGATGGCACAAGGCACAGGCTCAGCTAGCACAGTGTGATTTGTCCCCTGCCACTGCTGTACAGGCTCTTACATCACAGCAAATGCCAGGTGTTTTTAACGTTGCTTATTCTGTTTGAAATTCCCATCATGGAAAAGGCTGTGCCTGGTGTTATGGTTTTCCCAGAGCAGTTCCCTGTTTAGCAGGTTGCCTTGCTGCCTTTCAGTCTCCCAGAAGTAAAGCAAGGTCAACACAGTTGCAAAAGCTCCAAGCAGGTGGATCATCTTTCACCAAGGGCCTCGGCTGTGACTTGTGGTGTTCTTTTTGTTCCTCCTGAAGTGAGGAAATGCCCTTTGTGAGAGGCTCTGTCTTTTTAAAACCCTCTGTTTTTGTTGAGATCAGAGTGACAGGAAAACCTATTTACTTTTGACAATATCAATTTAGGTAGCTCCTCTTAATTTCAAATGTACATAAATACAAGCAGAGATGTTCTTAATGCACTGTTATTATGTTGCAAAAAAATGTGAAATGTAATTTAGTTCTTGCTTTCAGCAATTTGGGCTTCTGCTGAGTTTTTGTTCTTTGCTTGGTTTTCCTCTTCGTGCTTCCTCTAAGGAAGGGATTTGCAATGTCTGTTTAGGCAGGGTTGTGAGTTGTATTTCAGAAACATGTTTTATAAGCTCTTTTGTTAAGAGCAACAGATAATTAAGGGCAAAGTTACCTCACTTATGGATTTCTGTGTTCTTTGCAGGAATTGGGATGGACACGTGTGTTATTCCATTAAGACACGGAGGTTTGTCGTTGGTCCAGACAACAGATTATATTTATCCTATTGTGGATGATCCTTATATGATGGTAAGTTGGCTAAACTTAATTGTTGGCTGTGTTGCTGGTTTGATTTGTGCTTCTCATTTACCAACCTGATGTTGTTTCTTCTAGATGTGCAGTGCTAATTGAATGCAGTTAATCAATCTTTCCTAAACACACATGAAGAGGGAAGGCCTAGTTTAATCCTGTAATGTTTTCCTTGTTGCCCAGCTATGCTGCAGCGCTGCTTTCTATAGGTGAAAATTGGGAGAACTGCCACCTTTAGTTCCAGTTCCCCTCCATCTCTTTTTCCATGGAATTTTTCTTGAAAAGCCCAAAAGGGGGTGGGAGGAAAAGCAGTCTGTGAAACAGCAGACAGTAAACTCCACTTACAAGCAGAACCACATAATTGGCCTTTTTTTGAGGTTCTAAAATAACCAGGTAACATGTTAGAACTGGAAATGCCTAAATGACAGTAGTTGGCAGTAGCATCTGGCAACTGCAGGGTGCTAGTTGTGAACCACAGTTTTCCCATCACACCACCTCTGCTTGTGGATGGGGAAGTTGAAATGACTTGTTGGAAGTTGAATGTGCTGTGACTTGGTTCCTTCTGTGTCACTATTTCAGTTAGTCCATCTCAGCAGAGATTCCTCTGAGGTGTTGCATGGCAGGGATCAGTACTGACTTGAACAGAAGGTGATGAGGAATCAAATGAACTTTAAAAAAGGACTTAAAGCTGCAAGGAATTCTACAGGAGGTGTAATGAAATGTGAATTCTAGCATTTCTTAACTTTCCTGTGATTTGAATGTAACTTCTTTCCTTTTTTTTTTTTACCGCTGCTTGTGCAGTTGCATGCTTTATTTGCTGCTGTTCGTTTGTTGTTTGTTCTGTGAGACCTGTTGGGTGGGTTTTGGGCAGACAGTTTGAGATTGGGACTGACTAATATGGGTTTTTTAGTGTGCTTGACCAGGTGTTGTACACACATGCAAGCCTAGCTCCTTTGATTGCTGTTCCAGAAGAGCTCTCTTTCTGCAGACTGAGCAGCCAAGATCTCAGGCTGGCCTCTGGAGTACAGACCTGTTGGGCTCTCCTGAGAAATTTGATTCAAGTGGCTTGCTTTAAAATCATGTAGGAACTTGTCAGGGACCAGAGGAAAAAAATATGTATCTTCTTGGAGAGCTGTGCTCAAGCTCATCTGCTGAGAAACTTTTCTCGCCCCTTAACAAAATCTTCTGAGGGACAGTGTGAGAAGGCTGTGGTGAGGGGAGAGTTGTTTTGTTTGGAGATACAAAGGGTCTGAGATGCTGCAGGAGTGGACAGATGAGCCTGTGCCCAGATGATGTTTAGGCCAGTGTGGTAGGAGTGGAATGTAAATTTGGCCTTAGTCCCACTTTAGTGGTTGCATTGTAGTTACAGTCTGTGCTGTGATCCACATGCACCAGCAGCTGCAGCTTTGGGTGTTCTAACTCTCAAGTCCTTTGCTTTTCATTCTGGTGAGCATTCATTTGAATGTGGTGTCTTGCCACTTCCTAATCTGGTTATAGATGTGTGTTTCTTCTTAAAAACTGAGAACAGGGTTTCTGTCACAAGCCTTCTTGCTGATACCTGCAGTGATGATCCAGCAGGGTTGGAGCTGCTGGACCCTCTGCTTGAACCTCTCTCTTGGGGACTGGAGTACATGGGGGCATTACCATTTTCTTGTGTGGACATCAGTTGGAGCACAGTCAAATACAACTTGCCACAGGGTTTATGGGCAATTAAGAGCAGAGGAATGGTGAGACTCAGGGGATGTCAGTTTGTGTCCAACCTGTATAGTGTGTTCTGGACTCTGTTCAAGACAGACTGCTGCTGTCCTCATCCAACTACTTCTTGCCCTGTTTTTAGTCTAGGTGCCCCCTGACCCGTGCCTGTTGTTACCACTCTCTCTCTCTGTTCTCGTTATCAGTCACATGCAGTCCACACTCTGCTTCTTGCTCTTCTGCTCTGTCTCCTCACCTTGACAATTCTAGTCTATGGGGACACATTCCCTGATTTAGAATCTCTCCCTTTCTCTGTGCACGGTGTCTACCTGCAGCTCCTCTGATCTCTCTTCCTAGCTGGGGGAAGAGGATGCAAGGAGGGAAAGCCAAAAGTGCAAATGGACTCCAAGCTAGGTGCTGTGACAGAAAGGGTTAGAAAATGGCTGAGGAAGGCAAAACTGCCTGTGGACTCAGCTGAGCTTCAGATTTCTGCCTTAAAAAACAGCTTTCTCTCACTCTGTCCCTGTCTATTTTAAAACAAAGTTCTGCAGTTACATGCAAAACCCCTCTTCCTTCTTTCTGCCTTTCCTCTTCTCTTTGGCTTTATTCTTGAACACACTCAATCAATGTTGTGCAAGGTATCCCTGGGATGTAAAATCTGTACCCAGTGTAGGACTCTGCAGCTGAAATGGTTTGTTGTTGGAAAAAGCTACAAGCAATTGAAAACAGGTTTCATAATAAGCGTCAAGCCACTGGTGATAGGACTGGTACTGGCCTCTGTCATGTCACTTTGGAGATGCCTTTTTGAGTACAGGAGCAGGGAATGAAATGGTTTGAGAGTGGATTTTCTTCCCTCTCCAATTCCAGGGACCTCTTTGGTGCTGTTTTAAGAAGAACCTTTACTCAAGACTGGGGGTGGGGGTCTGATACTCCATCCCTTGCCCTTACAAATAATTCTTAGTTTTGCACATAGACACTTGTGTTTAGGGGGACTAAGCAAGCGGTCAGGTAGCATGCAGGACCCTGCTAGGTGGACCTGTGGGACCTCTGTGGATCCTGTTGTGTTTATTGGTGTTCACAAGCTCCTTCAGACTTGAGACTTGAACTCCCTGAATTTGTTTCCATAGTGGTTTTGCCAGTTGGCAGAAACGATGTTAGACTGACCTCTGACTACTCAAATATAGAGCTGTTGTCAGTGTGGTTTTAAAACTTATCTGTCATTCCTTAGAGGGCATAAACCAGCAGTTTGCTTGGTAAATACTGAAGATAGTGGAGAATGGTTTTATAGTCTCCTTCCAGAAAAAGAAAGTGGCAGGCTTTAGTATACTTGAACATTGAGAAATTCAACAGCCAGTGTCCATCAAACTGTGCAGTAGGCAGCTCACTCTTCTGTTAATAGTTGAATGATTAAAACAATTCCAAATAGAAGGGATTCCCCTGATGCCATTGGCAGCTCTTGAATTTATGAAAAACTGGATTATATTTAATTATGTTTTGGAGGTGTTATTTCATGTCATAAGCAAGTAAGGTAACTGCATGAAAATTGTTGCAAAAAATCCTGGATGTGCAATTAGACTGTAAGGTTTTAGAGATGGTGAAAATGTGTTTAAATTCCTTTTTCTTTCGTTTTGGTGGGTTTTTTACCCAAATTTATCTTCCACCTAAAGTATCTATCTGTAGTCTGAGTTGTGTCAAATAAGCATGTTGTTGTTTTTGTCATGGTGGTATTGCCTCTGAATTTTGTGAAAAGTACAGATTTAAAATCATAAAAACAAGTGCTGGTTGCAGTTCTGCAGCTGTAAACCTAAAAACTATTCTAGTAAGTTGGATGGAGTCTTCCAGAGTAACACAACAGAGTTTGTACTGTATGTTAAAATTATCTTGCCATCCCTTAGAGCACATCCTATATCAAAGTTCTGCATCTTCATCAGGAAACTCGATGTCTCATCTCTGCTAGATCCACATCCCAACACTCAGATCCATTATTCCCCAAATTAGAGTAGCTAGGCTCATGTGGCCCAAGTGATCCCTTCTCAGCCCTGTCAGTGTCAAGACTTCTTAGAGGAATCTTCAAGAGAAGACTAGGTCTCGGACAAGTTTTTGTTAGTGGAGATGTTCATACACACAAAGTCAATTAAAACATATGTACTGTCACAAAAATTCAGCTTTATCTTGTCATTTGAACAAGTAACAGAGAAGGCACATCTGCCTCACCATACAAGTGCAGGAGACAGGCACCTCTTCCTAGTAGCTGTGCATGCTCCTAAGCAGTGAGAGGGCCACCTTCTGGGAACCCTGAGCTCCTTAAGCCTTGGCACGCACTGCCTTGTGCAAACAGCTTCTTACCAATTTCCTGACAGAAAAAGCACCATGGTGTGGCTGTGTGCTGGCAGCACGGCTGTGTCCTCCAGGAAGAAGAGGACTCCTAAAAACTGAGTGTAGATGTGGTCTCCAGGGTAGTGCAGAGGAACAAACAGCTTTCTCATCAAGGTCCCCATCTCCCACGTATTCTGATGCAGAGGTAGAGCAGTATGTGCTTTTTGGGTCAGCTTCCTAGCAGTTGTGAATTACAGACAATGGTCATCTTCACCAATGTGTGCAGTTTTGTGCTGGAATAAAGTTAATAGGAAGATAACAGATTAAGTAAACTGAGCTTTTTGAAGCTAGACTTTGTTGAGCTTAACTTCAGTCTTTAAAATTAGATATCCTGTCTAAACAGTGGGGGATTCCTGTGTGGTCAGTGAGCAAGTACGTTGACCAAGACAGCTGGGATGGATTCTCTCCTTACCTATAGAGGGACAGGTATCTGCACTGCCAGATGGGCTCAGCACATTGCACAAAATGGATCATACCACATCTTCAGCTGGGTTTCTCAGTGCAAGAGCCTGTGGAGTAAGCAGCTGTCTCAGAGTGCAGCAGACTCATGCTGGAAGGTGTTCATGGCAGGTGTTTGAATGTTCACAAACAGTCCTGCAGACTTTTTTGTGTGTCTGTCTGTGTTTCTTTTTCAGGGACGGATAGCATGTGCCAATGTCTTAAGTGACCTTTATGCCATGGGGGTCACAGAATGCGACAACATGTTGATGCTCCTTGGAATCAGCAATAAAATGACAGATAGGGTAAGATTTTTTTGGCACTTGGTTTTGAAGGAAGACCCAAACAACTAAACATGCTTAGAATGTATTGACCTTTACTGTATTTTCACCTCAAAGTTTGAAGCCTTTTAAAGAAGAAATGGTTTTATTTTGAATGTCTCAGTTCATAGTATGGGCCTTGCCTCATAAACATTCTGAGGTCACTTGCTGAAAGTTCAAGTTTCTGTGGCATTGTGGTCATCTGCTGCTGAGACCTTCACCTCCACCAAAATGAGATCCCTGCTTCTGTCAGTTCAGGACAGCATTGCTCCAAGGCAGCATTCAATTAGCAATTCATGGATCAATCTGGATAGATACTTCTGGTTTGCTGTGCCAACTTGGAAACAGCTCTCTGAAATAGATTGCTGTGCAGCTGTTTCTTAGGTTTGTTTTGGGGTTTTTTTTGGTGGAAGTGACCAGCGTGCATGTTTGTTTTGCTCTAGCAAAAAAGGATATTTGTTCTTACAAGGAAGTGAGTTGAAGCTTTGCAGGTTAGTGGATGCCAGATGCAGCTTGATTTAACTTTGCCTTATTGCACTGCACTGCTGGGGGTGTGCCTGGTTACAACAGCAGGGTAGCTGGTCTAAGTTTCCAGAACTGACTACTTTACTTTTATACAACTTTCTGAAGAATGTTTCTTCAGTGTAAGAATGTCTCTTCACCTCTTACTGAGCTGTAAAGCCATAGCTCTGTGGGAACACGTGCCATTTTCAGGAGGCTGACCTCTTCCTATGGCTGGCTGTTCTGTCACGAGCCGTTTGCCATGAGGGCATTTGGCTTGAGTGATTTTTTTAATCCCTGGACCAGTCTTGAAATGACTAGCACTGCTGTGTATGGAACTCTGACTTCTGTTTTGATCTCTAGGAAAGAGACAAAGTGATGCCTCTAATTATCCAGGGTTTCAAAGATGCAGCAGAAGAGGCAGGAACATCTGTTACTGGTGGCCAAACAGTGTTAAATCCCTGGATTGTTTTAGGAGGAGTGGCCACGACAGTCTGTCAGCCTAATGAATTTATAATGTAAGTTAAATCACTAAACAATCAAAGGCACTGGTCTGAAGTGATACAGTAAAAATCCCTTAAATACAATGTTGTGATCTTGTGATCTGTCTCCTGATGAGTAAAGCAGGACCTTTTCCTGCTTGCGTTTGTCCTTAGCACTCAACAGATGCCACATCTCTTTTGTACATATTTGCTTTTTAAAACAGGATGTCCTTTTACTTCTCCCCACCTCCCCTGTGTCTTTTCATCCTATTCTCCTTTTGACAGGAGAGTAAAGCTTCTAAGCTTTAAAGGTATTGAAGCCTCTCTTGGGGCAGAAATTTCTGTCGTATTTATACATACATTTTAAACCATCTCCCAATTATCCTATTAATGGCTGTAGAGAACCAGAGAATTGCAGTTTACAGCACACTGTCCATTTAACGTTAGCTGATTTTTGAATGTCCCACTGTGGCATGTTACACTGTACAAATGAATTTGTTCATGATCCTGGTGATGGTTATCTTATGCCCTGAAGTAACAAAGGTCACTTTTTTTCCCTATCCTATCTTATGTCTCCAGTAAATTGAAAGAAAAGATGTAATTTTTTGTGTGTGTGACTGCAAGCATTGTTCTATGCTCCAAGAAAGAAGGATTAGCACTTTTAAATAAGTTTTCAGCATTTTGCTCAATAATATCCTGTGGCAATGCCTCCCAAAGGGTAATTCTGCAATCACTCAGGTTTTTTTAACTGTGCAACAAGATACACGGGTCTGTGAAAATGTAATTATCACAGCTTACTCCTAATAACGTGTGTGAATCTCGCTATGTAATTAATATCTGAATTCTTTGTTTTCAGGCCAGACAATGCAGTGCCAGGAGATGTGCTTGTATTAACTAAACCCTTGGGAACACAAGTGGCTGTAGCTGTCCACCAGTGGCTAGATATTGTGAGTACACTGCAAAAAAAGAAATAGGGCAGAGGGGGGTGAGTTAAAGGTGACCTTCCTCATTCCCTCAAAATGATGAAGTTCAGTACTGAGGGCTCAGTTGGGAATGATCTCTCCTCCTCCTTCCTCCTTGGTGTGTCAGCCTTACCTGCTTACATGCAAAATTCCTGGAATCGAGACAGTTTTTTATTTTGTGCTTAGTGAGCCTGTCTTAATTGCATCTAATTCTTAGTTAGTTCTCAGGCATTGCTGTAATAAACAAAATTGTTTACTAACAGAACAACAGACTAGCACCCTGGGTAAAATTATGCCCTACTCCACCTGCCAAAGGAATTGGCAAAAGCTTATTGATGGCAATTAGGCCAAGATTGCTGCCTGTGTACATGGAAGTCTATCTACAGTTCACATGTATTACCCTGTGCATTCAGTAAGAATATTCCTAGCAGCATTATGTGTGTAGACATACTTCCATCTGTTACTTCAGGCAAAAATGTAACTACTGAACTGAAAAGTGACTGCAAAATTGGCATCTGGTTATGTTGTCTGGCTCCCAGAACGTGTCTTCAGAATTATAACTGCTCAGTTATCACTTTAAAAAGATGCATCTTCTACTTTTGGGACTACTGAGCCAATAGACTGGCAGAGGAGTGAGCTGGAATCTACTTTGTCTTGGCTAGTGGCCACTACATTGTCAGATAAATTCTAATTACAAAGCCTGTGTTAGCAAAAGTGGGAGAGAACCAGTCTGAACCATGAGCAACAAGAAGAAAATTTATTTTTTTTTCTCCTTCTTCATAGAATCTGGCCTAGCAATTTTGACCTCTGCAGAATCCTGTGTTTTCCAATCAGATATAAGGATCAGGGCCTCAGATAATCTTGATATGAAAATGAAACAAGAAGACACCAATTTTATAGTATGTTTTCTGGCTGTAATCTTACTTCTTAACATATCTATTATTGTACTGACAAACAGACTTGCAAATTAAGGCTATTCTGTGTTACCACATATTTCAAGTACTTCTAATTTCCTTGACTGTCAACCAGAAACACTTTCTGGTTTGAAAAATAAGCATAGCAAGGAAATAAATTCTCCTATTATATGTAAACAGCATATATCTTTGATTGTGGTAGGAAAATTCCTGTGTGGCTGTGCTGCCTTGTCTTTTGCTTTGTTTTGTGAAAGAGTAGGGAAAGTGAAAGTAGAATTACCCATCACAAATCCACCCATAAATCAAATTTCAGCAGGAAATTTGACTTTGTATTGAAAAAGTATGTGGGAGAAGGTACATAGTACAGCAAGTGTATGCAAATTTATTTAGGAAGGAAAGGAAAAGTGAAGGTAGAGATATGTGGCTGCTAAACAAATTTTTAAAATCCCAAACAAACCAACCAAAAAACCCAAGCTAAAAGCTGAGGTATTTAAGCGGAGCAGTAGCGAATGAGATCCTGGTGACAAGTGAAAGGAAGATCCACATGGAGGCAAAATTTGTCCCCTCCTTGCCCAGCTGCTGGCAGCAGTGTTGCAGCCAAGCCCCAGCTGCACTCCTGGCACCAACTGCTGGAGGGTGCAAAGGCAGAGACTGGGAAGAGTCTGCAGGGGGCTGGGCCCAGGGGCCCTGGTCAGGGCTGGCAGGTCAGGGCTGGCAAAGCTGCTGGCTGTGGCTTTGGCTGCCAGGCTGATGGTGTGGACAGATAAGCTGGACCACAGCTGGGAACTGGCATCCCTTTGTCCTTTCCTCTTTCAGCTGAAAGGCCTGAGAGGGGTTACTGTGATGTGTCCCTTCGGAAGGGGTGTTCTAGCCCTTGCTGTTGGCTACAGACCCTTCTCATTTGGATATCTAAGCTTGCTTTTAGAAGTTGTTTGGGGGTTTTGGTGAACTCTTCTGTCTTTGTTTCCTGTTCCCTAACCCCAGTATTTGATTGCTATACTAGAAAAGAATTTGCATCTAATTTGTATCCTGCCTGTGTTTGTGGCTCTTCTTCTCTCAGCCTTGAGCTCTGTTTCCACCTCATTTGTGATTTCCCTTCCCATTGTCTGACCATCCCATGGCCAGCTTCCATCACATGGTCAGCCTCAGAATGGTGGTTTTGATAACCAAGGCTGGGTGACTGCTCAGGGTTTGCAGCCCTACCCACAGTAACAATAATCACTACTCTGTCCTTCTCTAATAGCCTCATTTATTTTTGTGACTCACTCACTTAATTGATCAGACCCAGTTCAGCCTAATTTCAGGAGCTCTGATCTCACTGCTCTACTTCCTTGCTCTTTAACAAATGATTTGTTTTGGCTGACCAGTCATTCCCCCTTGTGCCATTTCTGGATTCTCTCTTGCACCCCTTGAAGTCAGCATTCATTTGTTAAGGATAAGAGCCTCTTTGACAAGGTCCTTCCCCAGCCCAGCATCATATGATGATCTTGGTAGTTTTTGCACATTTGGTTTACTAAGAAGTTTGTTCTGTGCATTTATTCTATGGGATAGCAGTGTAGACGTTGTGGCTTCAAAAATCCTATTTTTTGTTTACTTTCAGTTCTCTGTAATTTTATTTCCATTGCAGAAAAAAAAAAAACCAGTTTATAGTGTTGCTTTTAACAGCTGAAGGGTTGCTTTGTTTCATTCTGGATCTGGAATTACTTCAGCTTTCAGTGAAACAATTGCCCTTTATAAAGGTACCATTTCCAAAATTGTTCAGAGCCCCTTTGGGGATGAAGAGCATTGCTTAGCATGTGATGGAGGCGTGAGTCCATCCAGACACTGGAGAATGGGTGAAAGGAGCTGTTGGTATTAAACCGTAAAGGCAGCTTATGAAATTGTCTTAATCCTGACTCACTGGAGTGATGACAGCCTGCCTTAGCATCCAGCCCTCAGACACAGACTTGTGGGTATTGGTGGCCTTTCTTGATCAAAGTGTCCAGATATGAAATCAAGAATTTTCTCTTAAGAAAAAAAAAAAAAGCCAGAGGTTACAAATATCAACATCCAGCAGCAAAGTTCTTCTCATTTGACTCCGGAGTTCAAGCCAGAGAGTTGACTTGAAGGAGTTCTTTGCCCTAGGGTAGTTTATTCCACTCCACTCTGCTCCCAAAAGTAAGACCTCAGATGCTTAGTGCCTGACAGATCTTTGAATGAACCTCACTTGGGTACAGCAGAGTAAAGTGCACACCTCTGACTGTTGAACATTTCCCCCCTCTTTAACTGGTTATTAAAAAAACAAGTACCTTTTGGCCAAAGGGTTTTTTTAAGTGGTAAGGGTGTGCTTTAAAATACACAGCTGAAAGCCTAAAAGAATCCTCTTTATTTCATCCATTAGCCAGAAAAGTGGAATAAAATCAAACTAGTGGTAACGCAAGAAGATGTAGAACTAGCGTACCAGGAAGCAATGATGAACATGGCACGGCTGAACAGGACAGGTAAGAAGTGTGTGCTGGGGAGGTTGTGGGTTTGTCCAGGTCCATGCTTAGTTTTATTTCACTGCCATGAGGAAATGTGACACGACTGCTTTGTCCCTTCCTTCTCCCCCACCTTTCTGCTGCCAGTGTCTGTGAAGTAAGCAAATTAAAATCAAATGCTCCGGTTTAATTATACAGCAAAAATACAAATGCTGCTTGGAGATGATCATGACTCAATTTAATTTTTTGTTGTTGTGTTATGTGCTTCCCAAAGTTCAGAATATGTAGCACATGTTTTCTTTTCTGGTTTGTTTTGGGGTGTTTTTTCCTGTTTTTGTGGGTTAGGGTTTTTGCTTACTTGTTTTTTCTTTTAGTTTTGGTAGGGGGAAGGTTCTGCTTTTACCCTAGAAATTGTAATTCAGGATTTCCCTTTTTTGTCCAAAGTATCTTTGGAGGAGCAAAGAATTGAATTAAGTGTGTGTTTACTTCTCAGTTGGAGGAACTGGCTTAGTTTAAATATCTCCCATTTATTCAGTTTTCATTCGGTATTTATGTCATCCCACTGGTTTTTCATTCTTTCACAAAGTCTTCCAGGAAAAATAAATGGCCAGGATTGTCTATGGAAAAGAACTTGAGTCCTGCTCATGTATTGGGAAACGCCAAAGAAGGGCAAAGCATTCTTGGTTTTGTTTTCCTTCACTCACTCTTGTCAGACACCTTTAGTAACACTTAAATATTCTTAACTGGAGCTGTTGAGGGTGTTGGTCAATGAAAAGCGGGACATGAACCAGCAATGTGTGCTTGCAGCCCAGAAGGCCAACTGCATCCTGGGCTGCATCAAGAGATGTGTGACCAGCAGGTCAAAGGAGGTGATTCTCCCCCTCTAGTCTGCTCTTATGAGACCCCACCTGGAGTACTGTGTACAAGTCTGGAGCCCCCAGCACAAGAAAGACATTGAATTGCTGGAACAGGTCCAGAGGAGGGCCACAAGGACGATAGGAGGGCTGGAGCACCTCTCCTATAAGGCTGAGTGAGCTGGGACTGTTCAGCCTGGAGAAGAGGAGGCTCCAGGGGGACATTATAGTGGCCTTCCAATATCTGAAGGAGACCTACAGGAAAGCTGGGGAGGGGCTGTTTGCAAGGTCTTGTAGTGATAGAACAAGGGGTAATGGGTTCAAGCTGGAGGAGGGCAGGTTTAGACTAGATGTGAGGAAGAAATTCTTCACAATAAGGGTGGTGAAACACTGGAACAAGTTGCCCAAGGAGGCTGTGGATGCCCCATCCCTGGAAGTGTTTAAGGCCAGGTTGCATGGGGCCTTGAGCAACCTGGTTTAGTGGGAGGTGTCCCTGCTCATGGCAGGGGAGTTGGAACTAGATGGTCTTTGAGGTCCCTTCCAACCTAAACCAATCTATGAATATATTGTCCAACTCAGGGCTCTGCAGTTGCAAATACTCAAGAATTCCATGAATGCCCAGGTGGAGAGGCTGGGGCCCTTCCCCCACTACCTGCAGGCTTTGTTCTTACCTCTTAAATTTGAAGTGTCCAGAACTTAAGTTCTGATGTGATGATTTTACAGAGTGGCAGGGGAAAAGATGTGAGAAAACTGACCCAGGATGAGTCTGGTCCTTGCACTTAATGAAGCAAAGCTGAGCTCAGAACCTCCTTGGCCCTCATCTTTGGGAAGTTTGAATCTGGAGCAAACCCCTGTTTCTTAGACTGCTAATATAAATTAGTAGCACATGTCTAATAGAGTGTGCTCATAAATATAACTTGGGTGCTGGATTTTCAGCATGATTTCATGCCTTAAATACAAGTTGAATTTTTTAGGGGTTACATGCACTATTGGTGAATTCCAGTTCCCTTCAAGCATGATTTTATTTATTTTTTTTTTTTTTAATTAAGCAGTAACCCAACCTGATTCACTTTAAAGGTATGCAGCTTCATTCAAACTGTGCACAATATTGTTGAAACATTGCTTTTCCTGATATTTTTTCCTGATTTGTTGGGGTTTTTTCCCCCCCTCCCTGTCTTGCAGCTGCTGGACTCATGCACACTTTCAATGCACATGCAGCTACAGACATCACGGGGTTTGGAATCCTGGGGCACGCACAAAACCTCGCCAAGCAGCAGCGAAATGAGGTGTCCTTTGTCATTCACAACCTTCCTGTGCTCGCCAAGATGGCAGCTGTCAGTAAGGCTTGTGGCAATATGTTTGGCCTCATGCACGGGACTTGTCCGGAGACTTCAGGTAAGTGATAGTTGTACCAGCCTCTTCCTGCACCTCCACATTAGAATTTAATAACATTAAAAACATACAATTCGTGTGCTTTGCATTCAGAATCACAGTTGGATTGGCACAGAGCCAAGCTAATGAGCATTAGCCACACAACTGTTCACCACGAGGTTCTTCAGCCTCACTTCCAAACTACTATCCTATTCTGAAGGCCTTCTACCTCCTTATGAAACCCCTGCTGTATCTAGAACGTTTTGCAGTCAGAAGTTAGTGATGGTTCTGAATTCCTCCAAAATCTACTTTTCTCTTAGCTGTTAGGTCCAGAACAGTGACTATCTGAAAATCCCAGCACAGCTGATGCAGTTTTCTCACAGGTAAAGGCACGTGCAGTAGGTTTGCCAGCCAAATGAGTGGTGGTTTGGTTCTCGTTGTGGATGTGTGTGAAGTTCAGCACTGATTGGGCCCATCTCAGTGATCGAGGCCTTCTCTCTCTTCAGCATATGGACATCCAATAGTATAGACCTTCTCCCTTACATATATGAAATCTGACTTTAAGAGACTGTGACTGGCAGAAAGAAAATAGTAATTTGTTCTCTGGCCCATTCATTACTTGAGTTCTGTGCTTAATAAAGCTGCCACTTGCAGTGACATAAATACAACAGACACATACTGAGAATCAGGCTGTGGACACCAAGTTCATGCCAGATAAGCATTTAAACAGTCATCAGGTGAGAAGAACTTCTGATGTTTGGAAGTTGTCCTATTAAGTGTAGGCCACTTTGCTGACCAGCATAATCACTGTCTTCTGCTGGAAGTCTCTACACCTCATTTTCCCCTTGAATCTTCTGTCCTGTTCCATTGTGTTATTCTTTTTTAATCTGACTTTTCTTTCTCTTTGGGAAATGGAGAAGATGCAACAACAAATCAGTCTTTCTCTTATCTCACTTCTCCACCCTCTTCCTGCTCTCCAGAAGCGTTATCCAAGTTCTCTGCAGTTCACAACAGAGGGGGCCCCTTGAAGCAAAACAGTCGGAAGATCTGGAAGGCAGCATCACAGTGAGAGCCATAAACCTTTCCCCTAGTGAATACACAACTTACCGCGATCTGCTGAGTTGTTCCTTGGCCATCTGTGTTTAAACAGACGCTCTGTCCTACAGCGACTCTGTGGCTCAGATGGTGTGTAATAGGATATGGGACACGAACCCTTTCAGGAGTTCAAATCCAGCATCGGTCAGCAGAGACCAGAAATATCTGGTGGCAGTTTGGCAAGTTGGCTCACTAAGGTTGGTAGCACCAGCCAGATTCTTATCACCCAGGAGTCCCCATATCCAGACCAGGTTATCAGTCACAAAAAATAGTGTGGATGCAGAGCTGGAAATACAGGAAGCTCTTTCAGGAGAGGGGCTGTGGCAGAGGTTTGTATAGTAGTTGGCATGGGATTGGTTCAGCTGGAAAGTCTTCAGTCCTTGAGTCTTCAGAGCTGCCCCTCGTGCACCCTGGGGATATCCAGTTCCCCCTTGTCACTGGAGGAATGCAGAGCAGTGCGGATGTGAGCTGCTGTGAGAGGAAAACAGCCAACTTCAGAACCTTCTGGGACTGAGAGCAAGAGACATCTTTGAAACGCTGAAGGGCTTATGTTTCAACATAGATGGATGATGATGGAAAATCCAGCCAACGTACCTGGTTATTTGTGAACTTCGGGTGCCTCAAAACACGTATATTTGGTTTCATCGCAGCGTTGCGCTTCTGGCGTTAGAGTTGGCTGTGGGGATTTGTTACAGGGCAGCGTCTGCCAAATATTGGAAAGATCCATAGCCACGTGGACATGAGAGCTGGTCTGAAAGCTGCATAGCTGCAGCCCCACATGCCTTAGGCACACGCTGGATGTTCTGGGGTGCTGCAGTGTGTGCTGGGATGACCTGTTAGCACTCAGACCCAGGCTGTTGGCACAGTTCATACCCTGGGGTGGGTTTCTGTGAAGGTGTCTGCCTTGCTGCGCCTGTATAGCCAGTTGTGAGGATGCCTTTAGGGGGGCTGCTCAGGGCTGTTCATACCCTAATACAGCTACGCTCTTCTTTTTTCTTAAACTTCCAGGAATGTTTTATCTGTAGCTTCTTCATTGGGGAACAGATGTTTTTAAGCAGAGTGGGCCGGCAGCAAGAAATTTACAGGAAAACGATTTGAATGGATTTTAAGACTGTTGGTTTTTTTCCAGTGCACATTTGCTGGGCACTTGTTGACAGAGTCATTGTTGGAAAGATCTATTATGTCATCTGTTCCATTCTCCAACCACTCCTGCTTATGGTGTATTTTCTTAAAACTGCAGTTTTACATGATTTTTGCTCTCTCTTTTAGGTAACTCTCTGGTGAGGTTACAGTTGCAGCCAGGCAGTTAGTTTCAAAGAATTTAATTCTGTTTATTGGGCTGGCTGTTCACAGAACTAAGTCACCAAGTTACTCTATATGGCATATTCATGCATGCCTGTGTTTTTGCCAGTCCACTTCTAATATCTGTTGGCTGGTGTCAGCCAACTTTCAGTGTAGTGGAGGTATCTCAACAACGTGGTGTTTGTGCAGATTTTGTGGAAATAGGCAGAAGGGCTATGTTAGTGCCTGACTGATGATCTCATCCTCTTGTTAGTCATTGTGGGATAAAGCCATTAGCAGGAGCAAGGACGCTTGGTTTCCATTCCTGAGCTGTTTGCGTCTCTGCTCTTAATTGCAAAGCTTTGTCTAGTCTGCTTTTGAAGTTTTCTGTCCAGTTCCTTGCTCGCACTGGAACAGTAAAAACCAGTGTTCAAAACCTCCTACCAAAAAGCACCTTAGAAAGGTAACCCAGGACAGACACCGAGTATCTGTGTCCTTTCAATGCCCAAAATGAGTGTGCTTTCAAACCACCACGGCTGTTTGTTCCCTCTGTTTGAAGCCCATTTGCTTTGTCTTCAGCAGTGGCTGTCATAGAGCTCAAAAACTCCATACGCCGTGACAAGCTGCTTGCTCCAGTGCAGAGTGGCACTGCTGCTTCATTTTCCACAGGCATGTTGCAACAATTGGAACTCCTGGTGGCCCTACACAAGTGAAGACTTGTAGTTGTCCATGGGACAAAAACCAGAGCAACTGGGAAGGCCAGTAACATAAAATAGAATAGAACATATACTGGAAAACATTATGGACTCACCCAGAGATTTAAAAAGACTGGTCAATCTACCAGAGAAATAATTACAATCCCTGCAGACAGGAATCCCACTACTGATCAGAAGGATCCTATAGCCTCTATTAAGGGCTATTGATCAAACTGTGTAATGCAGCCAACAGGCAGGAATTGATTTTTTTTATTGGAAACGGGGTTTTTTTCTTACATTTTCTGATCTTGCCAAAGAATACTATCAGGTTATGCAAATGAGCAATACAAAATTGAAGGAAGAATAACAGAATGGTTTGGGTTGGAAGGGACCTCAAAGGTCATCTAGTTCCAACCCGTCTGCCATGGCAGGGACACCTCCCACTAGACCAGTTTGAGGATTATTCTTATGCTCTTTCTTACCTCCTTTTTCACCATGCTTCCACTCCTCCCTTCTGGCTAGTTAGCACCTTCTGTGCCCTGCCACTTGTAAACCTCTTCCCTGCCTCCCTTGTAACATGGAAGTTTCTCTTCAATTTGGTTTGGAGCCTTTCAGGGGAATGGCACATAATTCACTTGCCATTGATTTGTCTGTTACATCAGGAGTAGCTTAAGCACTGTCTTTCAAGCTTCTGGGGTTTTTATGTTGTTTTTGATGGAAGTACCTGGGTGTTATGTTCTGAAATGTCTGAGAGGTAGGCGTTTTTCTGGATGGCATGTTGGTTGCTTCATGTAGAACCTAAAAAATAGCTTTCACGCCTCCATGTGTTCTTATAAATAATTCCTTATGTTCAGTAGCTGCTTCTTCCTCACAGCCTTAAATTAAAAGTGCCTTTATTCACCACCAAGAGGACTGTTTGTTTGGGAAAGCCAATATAAAAGGTGCCCATGGTGCCAAGAAGTTATCCAGGGGCTACTGAGGAAGAGGTGGCACTGAGCTGAGGTTGGCTGGCTGATTAGGTGGTGCTTCCCCCCCAGGGTTGGTGATAGGATTTGCACTGTTGGCTGATGCCCTTCACCCAGATGAGAAGACTTTGGGTCTCCTTAATAGTAAGCAGGCCTCAGCACATTCCCAAATTCCCATTTGTATGAATATACTCTTGCCTGCCTTCTCCAAACGTTTCCCAGGGGGAGATGGTGCTGTGACATCCCCCAGAAGAGGTGGCCTTGTCAGAGTACAGCCCAGCGTGCAGGCCTGAGCTGCACAAGCTGCACATGGTGTGCAGACCTGTGAGGTTTCATTGAGTACCTGCAGATGAGTTTGCTGCTCTGTGTTGTAGTGCTGCACAGGATTGTAAATGTCAAGAAGAGCTGACTCATAATAAAATGGGTAGCACCAAAACATTTAATTATTTGGTCAGATCATCCTGGAAATTTGTGCCAGGATGGCTGATGGTGAAGCTCATTCTAGTAATTCACTTGCCACCTCTTCAGTGCTTTGGGATTCTTAGAATGGAAATGCTCTTACCTTGACTTCAGCAAGGCTTTTGACACTGTCTCCCATAACATCCTCCTAGGTAAGCTTGGGAAGTGTGGGTTAGATGAGAGGACAGTGAGGTGGATTGAGAACTGATGGAGAACAGTTTGGAGGGTTGTGATCAGTGGTGCAGTCTGGTTGGAGGCTGGCAGCTCACAGAGCTCCCCAGGGGTCAGTACTGGACCTAATCTTGTTCAGCATATTCATCAATGACCTGGATGAAGGAAAGGAGTGTACCCTCAGCAGGTTTGCATGATGCAAAACTGGGAGGAGTGAGTGAGCGACACACGAGAAGGCTGTGCTGCCATCCAGCATGACCTGGACAGGTTGGAGAGTTGGTTGGAGGGGAACCTAATGAAGTTCAACAAGGGCAAGTGTGGGGTCCTGTACCTGGGAAGGAATAACCTCATGCACCAGTACAGGTTGGGGGCTGACCTGCTGGAAATCAGTTCTGTGGAGAAGGACCTTGGAATCCTGGTGGACAAGAAGATAACCATGGGCCAGTAGTGTGCTCTTGTGGTCAAGAAGGACAATGTTATCCTGGAGTGCATTAAGAAGAACGTGACCAGCAGGTTGAAGGAGGTTCTCCTGCCCCTCTGCTCTACCCTAGTGAGGCCACATCTGGAGTATTGTGTCCAGTTCTGGGTTCCCCAGTTCAAGAGAGACAAGGAACTACTGCAGAGTTCAGCAGAGGCTACAAAGATGCTGAGGGGACTGCACCATCTCTGTGACAAAAAACAAGAGAGAGACCTGGGGCTGTTTAGCCTGGAGAAGAACAGACAGAGGGGATCTGGTCAAGGCTTATAATTTATATCCAAAGGGCAGGTGTCAAGAAGATGGGGCCAGTCTCTTTTCAACTGGCACAAACTGGAACGCAGGAAGTTCCATCTGAACATGAGGAATAACTTCTTTACTGTGAGAGTGATGGAGCCTGGAACAGGCTGCCCAGAGAGCTTGTGGAGTCTCCTCTAGAGATTTTCAAGACCCATCCGGACACATTCCTGTGTGGCCTGCCTGAGGTGAACCTGCTTAGGCAGGGGAGCTGGACTAGATGATCTCCAGAGGTCCCTTCCAACTCCTACCATTCTGTGGTTCTATATTTAATAACAGAATGAGTGAGCCTGTTAACTAGTTACTGTGCTGCTTCTGGAAGGCATTTGGTAGTAAATAAAATATTTTTCAGTTGTCTCCAAGGAAAAAAATATTACAGAAATGCTAGAAAAGGTTAGAAAATTCTCAGAGGGGTCAAAGGACTATCCCAGAGAGCACTGGATCAAGCCTATCTTAAAGTTTCAGCCTCTTGCATTCCCTGGTAATAGTCCCTACTTTGAATGATTTCACAGCAGGCAGGGGGATTACTTGGAGAACCAGCTGCTACCAATGTGTGTTATAGGTGTCTGAGTATGACCTTCAACCAAAATGTTTCTGTGTAGAGGCACTTTGCAGTCCTCTGCTGGAAGTTCTCAATGCTGGTGTTGTTTCAGTATGTCATTTGTTGGCATCAGTATGATGTCCTTCTGCCAACATCTTTTGTGTGCATTTGGCTTCATTTACATACCCACTGAACACTGAATGCAGGCACAAACTTCTTCCCGTAAAGCAGGAGCTCAGACTTTCCCTGTGTCTTCTCTCAGAGTTCTTGGGGTTCAGGGAATCCACTGAAGTCACTGCGGGCTTGTCTAAGTAGGGATTTGGCAGCTGGAGGTTGAAATGCTTTGCAATCAAACACGCTCTGCTGCTTTTCTTTGCAGGAGGCCTCCTCATCTGTTTGCCCCGGGAACAGGCAGCACGTTTCTGTGCTGAGATCAAGTCTCCAAAGTACGGGGAGGGCCACCAAGCATGGATCATTGGGATTGTGGAGAAGGGCAACCGCACGGCCAGGATCATCGACAAGCCCCGAATCATTGAAGTCGCCCCACAGGTGGCCACCCAGAACGTGAACCCCACGCCCGGGGCCACCTCTTAATGTAGATGAATTAGCCATTTGTTTTTAAATAGATCTATTCCTTTATCATCCTACAACTTAAAAGAACTGTAAAAAGAAAAGAAAACTTGTTGTGTCTGCACATCTGGTGGCCTTAGGTCAGTTTATGAGTGGATACAATTAATGAAATAAAATCCATTGCCTTTTTTTCCTGTTACATTAACTGAAGATGCACCTAATCTTGAGGCAGCTTCTGAGTTGAGAATTATATTGTTATCCAATACTGTTGATTCATTTTGAATCTTTAGACACTTATCTCTTGCCGCATAGGCTCTTTTTAAAGGTGCTTTCACGTAGCACAGACATTACCAGTAGTAGTGTCGAATAGCAGTTTGTGTCCTTTCATTATATGTATATTTATCATGTCTAATTTTGATGCCTTGAGTGATATTCCAGGAAGGCAATAAACCGATAAGCGACACAGTGGGTATACCCAGTAGTGAGAGGGTTGCATGATTACATTCAATCTTTGATTTTATTTTTTTTTTCATTTTTTTGGTAAAGTTTAGTCTTGCCAAGAGCACCTCTGCCCTGGCCATGGCTTGGTAGTGCACTCTGTTTAAACAAGCCAGTGCTGACTTTGCATGGGAAGCGCTTCAGAGTTGAAGGAGTCGTTTTTAATTTCATTATGGTAGACCTGACAATATTTGCTGTATTATCAATGATGGTTTTCTTTATCAATAGCAAGGAAAAAGAACTCTCTTTTTTTTTTT